>JACYFF010031959.1:6812470-6892956 GCA_017589665.1 Selenicereus undatus
ATTATTATTATTATTATTATTATTATTATTATTATTATTATTATTATAAATACGTTTAATGATTAGATTATTAGTAACTTGATTGTTGCTGTTAGGGTTGTACATTGTTGCTGGTGGTAGGGGTGTTCATTGGTCCAAACCCGGACCGGACCGGACAGGGTTGGACCGAAGACCGAATAAGAGGGAAGTTACGGACCGTGGACCGGACCGAATAAGTCAAGGACCGGACCGGACCGGACCGAATTGTAAAGCTAACAAATTTTTACAATATGAACATCTTATATTTATTTCAATGTACACAATTTCTACATATTTTCACCATGAAAAATAAATCAATACTCTTGAATGTTTGAAAAATTATAAGTTGCAAAAGAAAATTAAAATTTAGTAAGTAAAAAATCGGTTTTTAAATTTTTTTATTCGGTCCTCGGTCCGGACCGGACCGGACCGAATAAAAAAAATTTGTGGACCGTGGACCGGACCGAATTCATTCGGTTCGGTCCGGTCTAGGCCGGTCTTCGGTCCGGTCCGAGTTTGGACCGAATAATGAACACCCCTAGCTGGTGGTGTAAAATTGTCCACATTTGATGAGCAACAATTCATGAAAAAAATCAATTTATTGTTTAAAATGCTACATGTAACTTTTGGTTAGCTGTGACTTAAAACAATAAATTATGTAAACTGATTTATGAATAATAATTTTTACAAATGCTAAATTTTAATATTAGTTCGAACTAATTATGCTTAATTTATTGCTGAAATTATTATGAAATTATTTACTAAATTTATTTTAAACTTAATTATTTGTTTAAATTTATTTAGAACTTATTTAATAAACTTATTCTAAATTGAACATATTCTACAAGAAATAAGTTGAAAAGAACACGGCCTAAATAAAATAATTAATTCATTAACAAATGGTGCCACCAAACTAATCGTGCCTAGATTGGAATAATCCCCACAAGATTTGATGGATATTATATTATACATGGGGAAAACTGAAAAGAGATGCTGCTAAAATTGGTTTGATTACAATCTACCAACTATAACCCCCCCCCCCCCCCAAAAAAAACCCCTACCAATGTGATATGCCTAAAAAAATCTCTCTTTTCATTAATTAAATAACAAAAAATGTGACGCATATATTCGCGTACAATGACGAGTTTAATTAATGGATGGGAAGATTGTATATGATGAATTTTAATTTTTATTTTTATGTGCTTAGAGTGGATTCTAATTGGTTGCGATAAGATATGTCACTCTTAGAAATTACCAAATTTGAGATAACTTGCTTTGAAATGAGGACTTGCGTTAAAAAGAAAAAATGACCTACCAAATTAAGCTTGCCTTGTCATGAATTCTATTGAATGGGTAAATACATAAGGTAATTTAGGTTATTGTTCTTCCAAGGGGTTTGCCTGAATTATCGAAAAATAAAATAAAATAAAATAAAGTTGATGGGTTATTAAGGACAACAATATTCCAATCACAGTCAACCTCATAACTTGTATATAAACATGTTAGTTTGAATGGACCAGCTAACTATAAGGTTATATTTGGATTTAAGGGAAATACAAATTGAATATGTCCGGATTTCGAGTATCGTATGAGTAAATGTAGTTTTAGCTTGTGGGTTTTGATTTGACCAATGGGTCGACAATGAGTCCTTTTGTTATTTATTTGTTCTCTTCTTTAATTTTGAAAATATAATATGTTTACAACTTAGAATTTGTTAATAATTCGTGAATTATAAGTATAACGATTTTATTTGCTTCAACGAGTCTGTAAAAATTCAAACTCTTGATTATGAGCACAGAAATTAACACAATAGAGGATGAGTTAAAATGACAAATAAACAATTTAGATCAAAAAAGTTTGTAAAAATAGCGTTTTCACTTTATATCAAATGCCTAGATTTTTATAGTATTATATTAGTTAAACTATAATAACTCATTGTCCCAATCGTAACATGCCCTTTCCATTAATGTCCTTTTACTATTTTTGTTGTTGTTGAAAGTTCCAATAAAAATTAGCTTTGTGTTAATTCATTCAATATCTCTATAATTTGAGAAATTCGGTTGTTACACAGTATGAAATAAAGATGTGTTTTAAATTAAATTGATAAATATTTTTGTTAATTAGATCTTATGTTTATTTTCGCACGTCTTATATCAAATGAATTTTTAAAGTACAAAAGCATCGAATGAAATATCTCGCAACTTATTTGTGATTTGTAGATGATGTTAGAAAGAAACTAAAGAAAGGAAAGGGCATTAGAGTTGTTTGTAAAGGAAAGCAACATTTATGTTACCTATCTTTAAAATAAAAATGGATTATTATTAATTAAGATGGATGAGTTAAAAAGAAAATCAATAATATGGATATAACATTGAGTCAACATCTACTTAGGTCATGATTACAAACTATTATTTTTATTAAGTTGGTTCAATGGATCTAACAAGTTTGGGTTCGATGTGACTTCTTAAATTTTATATCTGCAGGATTTCGCTTATACAATGGGGTTCAGGGGGGGGTCAGAACTTAATATTTTCGATTGCATTCGGATCGGGTCAATCTTAGCTAATTCTATTCACAAGCCTTGTACTACCATAGTACCATGTGAATTGAAAACAGACAAAAAGATGCATGATGTATTGTGAATCCTTTTGACAACGAATGTGACTTGATGCATGGAGTACATTGCAAAACCATTCATCTCTCAGTCAGTCTGAGTGGTCAGTTTTGTGTTGATTAATTCGCAGCATGGAAGATTTCGTCACTAAGAAAATAATACTTTTTTCACTTACAAAAATAAAGTAAACAAAAATTGACAGATCACAGGGAGAGGTTTATCTGTAGTCATCATGCAATTGTTGGGCACAATTTGATCTTTCCCCAAGCAAAGCAGTGGCTGTAGAATCAGCACCCAATCAACAAACCAAACACACCACCATTCATTAATTTCCATTTTGACGATACCAGTCCCACAACTGGTAAAGTTTTAAAAATTATTATCAAAGAGTTAGATTCGAATCCTACTTATATCGATCTTAGCGTGCGTCTTATTTATGGCAAACAAATAATAAGTTGCATTTCCTTGTATTTCTTTAATTTCTGAGTTTTGACTATGCCCCTGTTCTTTTCATTGAAAAATTGCAAGTCTGGAATGAGTAGGAGTGGGAAGGGGGGGGGAACAGTTTGGGTGAGACTGAGTACGAGTGGTATTTTTTTAAGTATGGGAAGAGGGGGAAGGAGTGGGTGAGAGTGGAAAGAAGGGGGAAGGAGTTGAATGAAGTAGGAGACTTGATTTTAGTTAGGTATTTTGTTTTTAATGTAATCTTTTATTTGTGATGGTAATTACCGATGATAAAAAAAAATTAAACTGAAAAAATACTTTTCTGTGTTGACTCGAATACGAAATATTGTTCGTCAAGTAACATCCCCTCTTAATATTTCGTACATTATCCGCAGTGTAGGTGACATCTTAATATTTTTCCACAGAATGATTGATTGATGGACCAATAAGATAATTAAACAATATAGTACTCAACAAGATGTTAAATAAGACAACATAGTATTAAAATATGTCTTACACTCTTAACCCCCCCCCCCCCGGCCCCATATAAGTTATATGAACGGTGTTATGAGCCTACGAAAACTTAAGAGTTAAAATTAAGTTTTTTAATTATAACCTAATAATATTGGACGGATTTGGATTTGGATTTGGACAGGCCAACTAGTCAAGAATCCAGAAAGACTTAAATAGCATCTTGATCAGTTGCTTAATATAATTGTACAGCTAGAGTGGCAAAATGCTCACTGAAGTAGTCTACCGTCAATTATGGACTTTTTTTTTAAATAGTTGTTTCTGGTATGCGACGATGGCAATGAATTGTATCTGACGTGGCAGTCTGCGTGATCAATAATTCAATATGCATATCATATTTTTAGGAGCACATATTCTCAATAGTCACGTCGATAAATATATTAAAATTTTAATACATGATAAATACACACGTGAAAAATTAATATATTATTTTTTCATATTATAAAATTTTTAAAGGATTCTAGAAAAATATTTTTTCTTGATATTCAAAGTAAAAATTCTCTCATCGGATTTCAAATGTTGGGTCAGATGTGACTGTAATGTGATGTTTTGTTGAATGTAATGTAATCAACCTTATAATGAAATCATGATTATGCAGTATGTAGGAATTATAATTACAAGATAGCTTTTATTTGCAAAACTCTTTTGTAACCAAACAAGATAATAAAAATATAATTACAAACTTGTTTATATTATAAAATTATTTACATTTAACCAAACATTACCCATATGTTTCGATTCAAGTTTCGAATTTCGGTCAGTTTGCTTACGGCTAAGCAAGCATGCAAGAGATCAGGACGAAAGATTCACGAGCAGTGAAATGCATGGGGAGCCCATATGATGTTTCTACTTGATCCAACATTTCAGCAAAGTCGAACACAGGCCCACACATTCGCGGTTTCACTGAAGCCCACATACCGTTTGACCAAACTAAAACACAGGCCCACATGCTCCAGGTGCCCAATTTCGCAGCCCATGGTTTTGCATTTGTCAATTTGGGGGATATTGTCTTTGCATACTCAGTTGGGGTCAGGCCAACAATGAACTATCATGGCCTACACCAACAAAACATATGTAATAACTCGGGTCCATAAACTCGGACTAGTATATGACCTCCAAGCTAAACTTATATCAAGAGAAGTTGCATCTAAATCTATTATGATTGAGGGTGTGAATCATGTGATTGAATGCTAAGAGTCCATTAATGTAGATCAACTCATGAGACCATTATAAACAAATTATGTCCATTACAGGATGATCATAACTTGCATACCAACTACAATACTACAACCGTAGCCTTCGCTATAGATCAGACTCCAAAGTGACAACTTACTCCATACGGAGCATACATAAGCACCAGTACAAACTAAACTACTACAACAAACCGAAGGTACCTTATCCGAAAATCAAACCCAAAACTACAACCCACATACCCAAACTCAACACTCCAACCTTCATCCTTAACGACCGAGAAGCCCCCCACACTCTCACATCATCCAAAACAGGTCCACAGAGCGAGCTCATATGATCGCTTCTTGTATTGTAATACACACTATAGAAAGCAATACGTGTCCTCTCAGCTTTGGCGGTGAAGTTGAGGGCAGCTCGTTGGAAGGTAGAGTTCGAGTCAGGCATGTAGTGGAAGTTCTGAGCCTGGTCCCCACCAAAGGCCATGATGGCAAGTGGCTCCTTGCACTTGTCCCCGCCCTGGCCCATCGAGAAGCTTAGGGTGTAATCTTTTTTCGGGGTGGTGTCGACCATTTGGGATATGATTCCTTCTTTTCCTGAGAGCAGCTCAATGGCTCGCTTTTCTTGCGGCACATCGAAATGGTTGGAATCGACGTATCTAACTGCACGGTTTGACTCGACAATCCAGCCGGGTAATGGGGTTGAGTCCTCGTCGAGGTTGGTTGGGAGGAGGACCCCGAGAGACTCGTTCTTGAATACCCATGGGCCTTCCTCAAAGTCACCATTTAGCACTGCATTGTCTGCAATCAATGTGGACAATCAGAACTACACTGTATAAAGTGTAGAAAAAAGGGGGCTTCATATTATGTCTTTTGATTTTCAGCAGATATCCCACTGTTGTTGACAGAGCAATTTGAGAAACATAATCATTAGGTGAAGTGGTGATAATTCTTCACCATCAAGTATGTACTATTGAATTCACCCAAAATTCAAAGGGCAAATTGTAAAGAAAGTGGAAAGGAAAAAGCTTTTGACACTCCTGAAACTATGTGCCTGACAGTCTTTTTGATCCATACTTGCATCATTTTAAATTTAAAGCAAAACGATAAAATATTTAAAAGTTCGAAATTTCAAAAGCCCTACAACAACTATTCTTAAGATCCCGCATTAAGTCTTATAAATGGAGAAAATCTATACCGAGATCACCCAAACTCTAATGAGCCAATAGTACATCGACCCAATTTAACAAAAGATTGAAGACCAAAACATAGGGTAGCATACCTTTGGGCTTATCAGGAACGAACATCTTTTTAACAGCCACATCATCAATGATGGGTCCACAAGTGGGGTCCTCCTCCATGCCAGGATTCTTTATCATCAGCTTCACATCCTCCTCCTGAGCCTGAAAGGCCCAAGCATAGGAATCCCACCCTTGGTCAGTATACACCGTCTGAAGATCAACGGCTGACGATGCCTGAGCTGGGCCCACAGAGATATTGAGAGACTCGAGCTGTGCACAGGTGCGAGCGGCACTAAAAGTGAGAGCGTACACCGACCCCTTCTCCACCTTCAGATCTTGGCTGATCTGAGCATCGTTCCCCAAGCGAACAGCATGGGTTCCTCCAGGGATGATCAGGATCATGGCCCCTTGCTGCTGCCCTGCTGAGACTAACTCTACGGTGCCGTTTGTTTGCCACCCTGGAATTTTGGTGGGCCCATCTCCTAATCCTAGCCCTTCACTTGTGCTTTCAAAGCCTCCTGTTGGTGGTGTCTCAAAATCTCCATTTACCAATAGACCTGCATTTTTTTGGGCAATAATAAATTAGATTTCAATCATTTTTAACTTTAGTAAATTTTAGAGAATTAAATGACTGCAATATCCAATAAGAGTTAGGAGCAAAATTCTCTAAAAGTAACCTCTTAGGGCCTTTTCTTTTCATCAAGAAATATAGGTTGAAAAATAAATAAAGTTAATTGAAGTTAATTAAAGTTGATATTTTTTTGTTAAAGTAGGTAGAAGTTGATCAAAGTTTAAAAAAATTGGTATATTTTTTATATGATGGGTTAAAGTGAGTTGAAGTTGAAATTTTTTTGTTGAAGTTAGTTAAAATAGATTGATTAAAATTTACCAACGAAAAGAACCGGTCCTTAATTTTATGATTCTCCTTCTAAAAAGTTAATTATTTTTTTTTCCAAAGTCCAGGACATTTGAGTGTACACATCCAACTCTATAATACGAGTGATAGCAAGAGAGGGAGAGAAATGGACGGACAGAAATACGGCCTGGCCATAGGAATGGCATGGCAAAGATGCTGTGAAAGTGATGTGAAATGGTGACTTAGATGTGATGTAACCAAAATGATTAAAATCAAAATGTCGCTTTCGAATGACTGATAAAAGCGCGTGGGGACGGACCATCCCGTCCCTTTGGCTTTGGCATTGGTCAAAAGGACATTTCAGCCCCTCTCTTTAAACCCCACTCATCCTCTAATCCTCTTCGAACTTGGAGCAAATTCCCATTGTCTAGGTTTATGGAATGCAAATCGAAAGTGGGTTCTAAGAATACTACCCAATCAACACCCTTTAATATTCCATAAAATTCAACCCCAAAAAACAAATTCCATAATTCAGAAGTTAGGGTTGCTAAATTTAACCCCTTTCCCTGCATTTTCAAGTTTCAACTAGAAATGAAACAAACTCTTAACAAATTTACTAAAATTTGGCGAACTTGACAACTTTTTCATTGGAAAATATGGATTGATAAATAGGTAAAGCTGGTTGAAATTGGTAAGAATGAATTGAAGTAGATTGAAGTGTGTATTTTTTTGCTGAAGAAGTGGGTTGATTTTTTTTTGGTATGAAGAGTAAAAATTGGTTAAAATAGTGAGAAGTAAGTTGAAATTTATATGTTTTTATTGAAATTCGTGAAGTGAATTAATGTGGATAGAAGTTAATTAAGATTAGTAAATTTGAATTTATCAAAAAAAAGAACAGAGCCTAAGTTCATGATCAAAGGATGAATATATTCTAGTACTTGTGGGGCATGAAAGGTAAATGCATTTTATCCGCTGGTTCATATTCATGATTCAACTGCCTCATTAATATAAGGCCTATGAAAAACAATAGAGTGGTCAGTAGTCACCATTGCTAATGACGTGCTTTTCCTACTAGTTATCTTTATGGACACCATTTTCTAGCCCAAGGGCAAGAAACCCCTCTCCATCTATGGGTTGCTAAATAACTACTCATTAATATTGTGAAATTAGAAGATCACAAGTCTTTCTTTTTTTTTTTTGTTCACCAATCTTCATGTCCAACGAAAAATGAGCCCCGTCACACGTACCAAGATTATAGTCCCAGGATACGTGACAGGGATTATTATACTTTACCAATGGCACTACTTCACACACGACACTGCAACAGGGCTTAGCCCCTTCAATTGCACCCGGACAAAAAAAATAAAAAATTAACACACAGCAAGTTCGCAATTTTCTAATTATTAAATGCAATTAATGTGACCAGAAGAAAACAATAAACAAGTCAGTATGTTTGATAAATATCTGTTCTCTATGCCCCCCTTTTTTAAGTTGAAGGAAGTAATGTAGACAAAATCTAAATTAAATATTTAATAACAACTCAAGTACTAGGGCCCTGTTTCCTTTTGAATTTATCAACTTTAATTTATTTCAACCCACTTCAAACAATTTTAATTCATCTGAAAAAAAGAATATCAATCTCAACCCACCTCAATTAACTTCAACACACCCCTTCATAATTACATTCTCATTATTTTAACCCGCTTCAACTCACTAAAAAAAATATATCAATTTTAAATTTTTTAACTCACTTCAACCCATTTTAACCTACTTCAACCTGTCTCAATAAAAAAATATAGTAACTTCAACCAACCTCAACCCATTTTATCTTTTTACCAACTCCAATTTAACCACAAAAAGAACAGGCCTTAAGAGTTCACATAAATGATGCCCATTTAAATCCTCATTCTTGCCCCTACACAGGTTAATTTAAGTGATTTAATACTTACTCTCATTAAATAAGGCCTTGAATTTGAGTATGTGAGTCTCATAAATGAAGAAAATTGAAAGAGTGAAAACTTTCCAACCATATTTCCACCATTCCTTGCTGAATTTTACCAAAGTTCTTCACTGTAATTACTCCCCAAAGAAAAAAAGTTATTCAGTTTTGCATAGTTGGGACTATCAAATAAATCCCTGCAGTGTATTGCAAAGCTATCTTCATCCAAACTCACAGCCATCTAATTCATCCTAAATCCGGCAAAAATAAACCTAATTTGTCGAATTTGAAGAGGAAAGCTTCCTTTTCTTTCTTCTTATTACTAACTCAAATTGTGCCAAATCATATGCCATTAAACTCCCATTCTAAATGGGATACAAAATACAATCATTTGCAGTTGCGACAGCTGACGATTGGGACCTCAAAACCCTCAAAATGGCAGCAAATAAACCGAAACGAACACAAAATCAACCAGATCTTCACCAAAACAAGAAGCAAAAGAGAGAGAGAGCGTACCATCTTCAATAGCCAAAGCAGAATGGGCAGCAAATAGGAGAAGCGCAGCATGAACTGTGAAGCTCAACATTTCTGCCCCGCTCTCGCTCGGTGTTTTTGGGAGCTGAGGAGTGGGAAGTGTGCAAGTGGAGAGTGAGAGAGAGAGAGTGTCAGAGTGAGGCGGAAGAGGGGAAAGATGCGTACTTTTTTATACACTGAGTGCGGGTTTTTTCCGTTAGTAAATTCTAATTTATTAATTTTAATTTACTTTAATTTATTTATATATTGATCATTTGATCGTAGTAAAGTGAATTTGATTGTAATTTTTTATATATTATGTTTGCAGGTAGATAGTTTATGTATTTAAAAGGAGACATTAGTTATTTATATCTATTTTTTAAGGTACAATCAACCTTTCTATAGGTATGAGTACCTATAGAGGTAAGGTTGTCTACAACTGAATCTTTTCAGACTCCGTCAAAGCAGGACCCACATTGAAAGTTTGTTGTTGTTGTTGCTGTTGTTTTTTAAGGTACAGTATCTCTCTCTGTTTGCTCTGTTAAACTTATGGTTACATAGTTATTGACACCTATTTTTTTTTCGCTTTTTTCGTATTTCTTAATTTATTCCCTGCGACTTATCTTTAGTTTTTCCCCATAAAATATTTTCATAAAATCCTTCTTCTATATTATGCTTTCACAAAATCTGATTTTTATGGGTCTTTTGGAATCAGTTTCTCTATAGGCAGGATTGTCGGTCGATGTAAGGTTGCCTACATCTAGATCTCCTCAAACCTCACGAAAACGGGACCCATACTGAGAGTTGTTGTTGAATCTACTTCGACTTATTTTAGGAATTTTAATAAAAAAACATTAATTTTAAACTAATTCAACCTACTTTAATCTACTATTTTTATCCGTTACATAAAAATTATATAAATTTTAATTTACTTTAATTTATTTTAGTCCATTTTTTTTATTTTTCAATCCTTATTTTTCAGCAAAAAGAACATGCCTTGAGTGACGATGATACCTTTATACCAAGCTTAAGCTGGTTGCGAAATTTTGTGTATGTGGGATCAACTTTAAGTACTAGATTAGCTTCATTAAATAAGGGTGTTAGAAAAAGAGTTTCTTTAGGTTTCTCGAGCTGACAACGTAGAAAAAGTTGGACCTAGTGCTCCCACTCTCAAAGAGGTACTGGTACTAGTATTTGGGCGGGATGGATGCCCCATTAATTTACTAGGAGGACTTCGAGGAACGTGTAGTGTTGCTGTAGTGTTGCACAAAATATCAGTCTCCGTGTTTTTAGACGTGGTACGACTTCGGTGGCTTTATGTCGGTCCCAAGCCAAGCTCCCCGCTCATTAATGAACCCATGTTTGAAACCAGCTAATAAAGTATTCATCATCAAATTATATATCAAATCAAATCACATCGTTTGAAACTCGATACATTGGTTCATTATAAGACAAACCGGTATCAATATGTTTGATTACGGGTAGTGTAATACCTGTTTAAGATAAATAAAACGATCATGAGTTTAAGTTACAGGTTAATATTTTTAGATGAGTTTTCGATCAATTTTCATTTGTTTCATGAGGGTCATGACTTCATGAATGCACTAATCTTCAAATATAGAGATGTTGTGCAATGTTTAGTGTCCTGCTTTAAAATTTTAATTTTGTGTTAGGATTTGTGTCAATTCAAGTAATTTTTATTTGTAGTAACTAAGATCCTTTATTTTTTTGTTGTAAGATCAAATTGTAAGTTTATAAGATACTCTAAGAGACTTCAAAAAATTATCAAATTGTAAACAGTTGTAAGTAGCTATAAGGTGGTTTGAAGTTGTAAAGGACTACAAATATAAAAGTAAGGACTACAAAAGAAGTTGTAAGCTTTAAGTTTGATCATCCTCAATGCTAAAAGGAACGTGCCATTACAGTTGAATTTATATGGCCTAGAATGTGCATGATTAAACATTCTGTCGGTGATGTAGTTTGTCTTTCATATGAACTATTTTCTCGTAGCGTTCAATTTACACTAAACCATCAACTCTATGTGTTAAGTTGTTAAGTTAGCCCAAGTACCTTTTGTTTGGTTAGTTAGAGCTCCCCCAGCATCAACCTCGCGAGGGGAAAAGGAGAGAGAAAGGAGGTGAGGGGGTGCAGCTCTCCAATGGTTACCTCTTGCCTCATGACTCGCGTGGAAGCTCACAGGGATGAGCCCAACTTGAGGTACCTGCTTTCATCCATTTTTTATTTTTAAAATATTTTTAATTAATTATTTTTTAAAAAAAAATTGTGTGTTATAAAGTTAGTCCATAAATATTATTTTATTTGGTGAGCCAAAGTGGTGAGTGTTTTATTAGAGAGAGGGAGGATTATGAGTCAAAAAGTTGGACCACAAACTAATGTGGCAAACGTAAGCCCCCATTAGTGAACAAAAAAATTGACTCATCCCTGAGGGTCTGTTCTTTTCGTAGGTAAATTGGGGTGGATAAAAGGGTGAAGTAGGTTGAGGTAGATTGAAGTGAATTGAATTTTTTTATATGATAAATTAAACTTGATTAAAATAGTGAAAGCGGACTGAAATAGATTGAAGTGGGTTGAAATATGTTAAAATGAGTTGAGGTTTATATTTTAGAATTGGTCCATGAAAATAATAGGTCCTGAGAATGCTCTTAAGCTCTTAAATAAATTTCATGACATAATAATTAAAAAAATAATGATAAAGTACTTGATTGTGCCACCAATATTCATGCCTCCATAGTTCCATATTTTTAATTAACTTGAATATGTGTTTACTTGGACCTCCACGGGCTCAAGCCAAGCACCTAAGTACTTGTATGTCTCATGCTCATAATCAATTTTAGGGAATATGTGAAAATAAATATTAAATGTATTCATGTAATTGAAATTAGTTTTCCATTATTAAAAACAATATTAAACTCTTGAAAAAGCAAGCATTAAGAATACTATGGAACTAGGGATGGCAACGGGGCGGGTTGGGGACGGGGAGTATATTCCCCGTCCCCGTCCCCGTCCCCGCTGGAATCCCCGCCCCCCGTCCCCGCCCCGTTCCCCGCTGCGGGGAAAAAATCCCCCCCCGTCCCCATCCCCAGCGGGGATTTAATCCCCATCAAGGCCCCAACGGGGATTTTTACCCGCTGATTTTTCCTTACCTTCTAAACTTTTTACAGCCATAAGTACCAAATTCAGTATATACCTAAGATTTTTACAAAGAAAATTACATTTATAACCTTAGTTGTTTCATTTAAAAATTTTGAAAATAAGGTTATTTTTGTAATTTTAATTTAAATTGGGGGTGGAAGCGGAGATTTTTCCCCAATCAGGGAATTGTGGACGGGGATGGGAATAGGGCAAAATCCCCGCGCGGGGAAATGGGGATGGGGATGGGTTGAACTATGTCCCCGTCCCCATCCCCGAGCGGGGATTAATTTTTCTCTCCGTCCCCTTTGGGAACGGGGATTTTCCCCCACTTCGGGGCGCGCCCCCGGCGGGGACGGGTATTCTCTAACTTTTTGCCATCCCTATATGGAACGGATCGAGTGCTCAATTGTCTTACCTCTGAACCAACTAAAATATGTAGAATTTGGTTTAACGTTCGGGGCACCAAGCTGATGTGGTGAAGGGGAAATAATTTGTTAAGAAAATATTAGAGCAACAACAATAACGGACGCGATAGGATGAGTTAGAGATTTAGAAATTCAAGTAGAATAACAGAAACATAAATAAGAAGATAAGAGATTTAACGTGGAAAACCTAATGCGGGAAAAAACCACAGACGGCGACAGCACCAAAACAATCCACTATGAGTAGGAAGAATACAACACGATTACAATCACCACAGTGATTTGATCTAAGAGCAGAATTACAACATTTCTCTTGTAATATCTCACAAAGCACTTCTACCTCTCAATGTGTTTATGAATACTGGAGTGATCAAGTTTTTTTAGATCCTAGGTATGTCCCATTTATATAGGGGCAGGAAAGCTACGATGAGGAAACCCTAGCCACCACGGTATCTTGGTCACCAAATCTCATATTTCCAAAAAGGAAGAAAATCTCCAACCCAAAATATGAAAATAATATAATTTTCATAATATAGAAGATCTCAAATACACAATATGATCTTAGATTCCAAGTAGCCGGAAAAAGGGATTTGGGCTATAAACCCAACAATCTCCACCTTGCACCAAAATCCAACACCATTCCTCGATCACCGTCATCGCCCCCTGAAAGGTGATGCCCCCCAAAAGGGACAATGCCCCGAAGGGCGCTCAAATACTGTGAATACCAACTAAGTCCAAGCAATGCTTTAACTTAGCTCTGGGAGATGACTTATATGAACTTTTCTTCATATAACCTGTCGTAGTAGATGCCTGCAAGACATAGAGGTGTCCTTACCTCAAACCCTTCAGTAGAGTTCGAGTGCCCTTCGAGACCTTCAGAACTCCACCTTCAGCTAAATATTTGCACCCCTTGTATTCAAGGGTGCCCAAAGAGATGAGGTTACGCTTCAAGTCAGGAACGTGACGAACATTCGATAAAGTCCTGAGAACACCATCATGGGTTTTGATTTTAACAGTACCGATTCCAATTACATTACATTAGGCATTATTGCCCATGTGAACAATAGTTGAATCAACTACATCATATGTTGAAAACCAATCCTTGTGATGACACATATGATAGGTACACCCAGAGTCAAGAATCTAATCAGAATTACTTCCCCTTTCAGTAGAGGTAGCAAACAGAACGTCACCATCAGAATCAGATTCAGCAAACGAAGTTTCAGCAAACTCGCGAGAATTCTCTTCTTGTTTCTCCCTTTTCTTTTGCAGTTGCCAACGGTTAGCAATAATAAGACCCAATTTACCACAGTAATTGCAAGTCTTACCAGCGTGAGGATTTTTAGACTTAGAACGGTTCTTACCGTTCCCCTTTTCAATTTTACCCCTTACTACTAATCCCTCAGCAGAATCAGCATGAATGTTAAGATCAAACTTTTCCTTAGTTAACAAGTTTGACTTAACATCCTCAGACGATATAGTATTAAAATTACTATATAATATAATCTCCTTAAAGTGTTTATAAGAAGGGAGTAACGACACAACAAGCAAAATAGTCTTATCCTCATCCTCAATTTTCACATCCAGACTCTCAAAATCAACAAGAATAGAGTTAAACTCATTCAAGTGTTTTTTAATAGGGGTACCTTCAGCCATGCGAAAGGTGTACAACATTTCCTTCAAACGGATCTTATTGGCGAGACTCTTCGTCATGTAGAGTTCCTCTAGCCGAACCCAAAAATCTACCGCAGTTGTCTTATCAAGCACCTCTCACAAGACATGTGGTGCTAAGCACAACTGTATGGCTGAAACTGCCTTTAAGTCCAGTTCCTCCCATTTCTCGTCTGTCAACGATCTACGCCTCTTATTTTGGTTTGCTGCTCATTGTTCATCAGTCATCTTCTCGGGCTTCACACGAGGTCCTTTCAGAACCTTCCATAACCCATGCTGAATGAGAATTGCTCTCATCTGCACCTTCCAGAGATTAAAACCAATCTCCTTATTGAATTTCTGAATATCTACCTTCATGATAGAAGACATCATATAACCAAAGCTCTGATACCACTTGTTGGAAGATACAAGGAGGGAGCCTACTTCAACCAAGGTCCATGGCAACCAGTCTAAGTGAGGTTCCATCCTAAAATCAATTGGCAATAGGAAGAGTGACACACTTGACTTATATTCCATGACCTTTATTTTCAAACTCCCGATGTGGGACTTCATTACTCATGTGTGATATTCCCAACAATCTCCCCCTCACACATGAGTCTCTTCCACACCACATCAACGCACAAGCTCCCCCTTGAGCGGAGGCCTTCACCAAGGTGCCAAGCCACCATCAAGAGCTTATCCGCGTCATCAAGCTACGCTGCAGCACACGTATTACCGCTCGATTAACACCTGCGTGTCACTTCGCGAAACTCATCCATGGGGCCCACCATGCCACACCTTTTGTCACATAGCCGAACGCACCATCAGCTCTGATACCACTTGTTAGGAAAATATTAGAGCAACAACAATAGCCGAATCGATAGGATGAGTTAGAGATTCAGAAATTCAAGTTGAATAACAGAAACAGAAATAAGAAGACAGGAGATTTAACGTGGAAAACCCAATGCGGGAAAAAACCACGGACGACAACAGCACCAAAACAATCCACTATGAGTAGGAAGAACACAACACGATCACAATCACCACAGTGATTTGATCTAAGAGCAGAATTACAACCTCTCTCTTGTAATCTCTCACAAAGTACTTCTACCTCTCAAGGTGTTTATGAATACTAGAGTGATCAAGTTTTTTTAGATCCTATGTATGTCCCCTTTATATAGGTGCAGGAAGGCTACGATGAGGAAACCCTAGCCACCACGGTATTTTGGTCACCAAATCTCGTATTTCCAAAAAGGAAGAAAATCTTCAGCCCAAAATATGAAAATAATATAATTTCCGTAATATAGAAGATCTCAAATACACAATATGATCTTAGATTCCAAGTAGCCGGAAAAGGGAATTTGGGCCATAAACCCAACATAATTAAGGAGACAAGCATGCTTGCAAATAATTATAAAATCAATTTCTTTAAAAAAAAAAGAAAAAAAGAGAGCAAAGAAGTTGGTTAGATAAGTGAAGATGAAGGCATGTTTCGCCTTTATGATTTACTTCCTAAGAGTTGATACATTATCTACTTAAAAGAACCAAGATGTACACGTGGTGCAATTATGTGACGTGAGAGGTGAAATGTAAGGTTTAAAGTCGGTAGATTAAGTGTCTTGACCTCTTTCCCTAAAGGTCAATATGCATCACCTTGAATTCACATATTCAGTAATCACTCTCAAAATCTCTACTTATTCAAACAATTGACAGCTAGTCAGCTACTAGAGGAATTAAAAGGACTTGTTACATATACTAAACTCAATCGTAATTTATACAAAAGGGAGTTAGAATTTTTCCATTATGCATTTTTAAATTTAACTAAGGGTTGAGCAAAGTTTTAGTGTGAGAGTATTTGTCTATAAAAAAGTATACATTTTTACACCATTAAATGTACTATTTCAACTTTTCACAACAAATGTTTATCTTCATTTGATTTTATTTCTTTATAGGAAAAATAAATAAAATACTACATTTGGAACAAAAATGACAAATTTCCTCCAAAATGTATCGAGTTTTGACTATGGGTGGACAAGTAAGGATATTTGAGAAGGATAGGTTGCAAGGTTTGTAAGCCAAAAAACGCACGCAAACAAGTAGTGAATGGCTTGAAAAAGTTGCAGTGCTGGGGACGATCTAGTGGCTTGTGAGGAGGCTGCGAGTGTCAGACCACTTGTTGCCTTTCTTTTTGCGCTCTTACACAGCAAAACGATGTCGTTTAATTTGGGTTGATTTTGGGTAGGAAGTTTTGAAAGGGAGGAGAGAGACAATGGTGGGAAAGAAGAAGATGATGAAGATTAAGGAGAATGAAGAGCAACAGCAAGTGGTGAGAGTTGCTTGTTTTAAAAACATTAAAATAAAAATAAGTGGACTAATTTGTGAACATTGGGTGAGCTGGAACGATAAATGGGTTGGATTTTTTTCTATTCCTCCCCTACTAGTTTTGTTATTATAGACCTTTTTTTTTAAAGAATATACACATTATTTTCTACTCATATAAATAACAATGATATGGTAAAAATAACATTAATAATATAAAACAAATGAGAAATTAGTTAAATATGTTTGATTGTGAGATCTATGAGTATTATTTTATGTGATAAGCCAAAATTGTGAGTCTTGTATTGGAGAGGAAAAGACTTATGAGTTGAGAAGGTGATGTGAATGTGATAGGTCCCTATTAGTGAGCCAAAATTTTGACACACCATTGTATATGCTCTAAGTTGGTAAATCTACAAGACCTCTCTTGTTTCGTCTTTTTTTCTCTCTCTCATTTTTGCCCCCACCCTAATTCTTTCCCTACTGCACTCAAAATCCATGGAAGTGTCCGTTCAATCAAAAAGCTGATCACCCACCCCTAAAGAGAACCATTTTAATTTGTAAATTATATGTTTGCGTCATATAAAAATATAAATTTAATGAAACATTTTTATAATTGGAATTAGAAACGATAATTTTGGTTTTTGTTTCACGATACCAATTTAGACAACTTTTAAAGTCATAAAAAAAAAATCATACACTTTGCATTCGTAAGTGCTTTTATCAACTTAGAAGCAACCTTGGCCAGTTGATGAAAAATTACATTGGTAGCACATATCTTTAAAACATGAGGAAAAAGGAACCTTTACATTGACGCCTTAAAAGCATTGTAAAAAATAAGTCCATAACACATCTAAAAACAAATTCAAAATACCAAACATACATCGCAAAATATCTTAATTAATTAATTAACAACTTAACTTCAAATGCGAAAATCAATCCTAGAACCAAAATCATTTAGCCGGTTCCGATTCGATTTCAGACACCCAAAAATACATGCTTAGCCCTAGAGACGCACCTTTAGAGCATCCGCATTGCTCAGCTCGGGGGGCAAAATCTTGGCCCGCAGTCCAAGCTGTGGCACTGCATCGCTGGGCCAGCCAACCCGCCCGTGAGGGCAACCCGTCTTCCCGGTCCGCCCACGCCCAGAATTTCTCCTTTTTTTGTGCCACGCCCCCCAAAATGGCGTCGCTTTGGGGGGCAGATCTGCTTTGGGGGGGGGGGGGGGGGGAGCCGAAAATGGGAGGGGAAAAAAAGGAAAAAGCTGGGAAGTTGGCCAAACTAGCCGTTGTTGCTATCTCTCAAACGACTAGTTTTTTTTTTTTTTGGAAATTAGTTCTATAAATACTCAACATATTGTGTAGAGTTTGTCAATTAAAAATACATACACTTCTATCTCTTATATTTTCATGAAATTTTGAAGTGGTGGAAAGAGTTGTCTTTCAAGCAAGAGAGAGAATAAACAAGTTGGGGATTTGTAAGTAATTTTATTAGTGAAATTTATGTTTACGCATTTATTTGTTTTCATGTGTAATTTTTTATTTATGGCAATGACAATGATTTATTTTAATTAATTTGTTGTCAATTTAAGTTTATACATTTATTTGTGAAGTAAATTAATTTATGGTTAATTGTAGTTAACTTTATCTCATATTTATGTTTAAATCATTTAATTTGTTATCAATTTAAGATTGGCATGAAAAATGTATTTATGTTTAAATGTTAGCTCATATTTATATTTAAATATTTGAATGTTTAACTTTATGTTTAAATGTTTAAATGTTAAAATTTATTTATGTTAGCTCAAATTTATGTTTACATGTTTCAAGTGAAAAAAGAATGATATGAAAAAATTACTTGTAACATGTTAGGAACTATGGTTATTAATAGTATTATGGTTAAATGTTTAATATAATGTATAAGTTACTTTCATGAATTTCAACATCATAGGAAACATCAAAAAGATTGAAATGAAAAATACTTCACTTGGTTAAATGTTTAACAAATTTATTAGTGACATGTTAGGGATTTTGAAAAATGACGAAAAAAGATTGATTGAAAAAATGAATTTATGTTTATAAGTGTAAATGTTTAAAAGGGTCTATAAGGTGCCGACAATCATTCTCGAGGTGGTTGTGTCATATGATATGTGGATATGGCATGCCTTCTTCAGAATGCCTGGAAGTATTAACGATATAAATAGGGATGGCAACGGGGCGGGTTGGGGACGGGGAGTATATTCCCCGTCCCCGTCCCCGCTGGGATCCCCGCTTCGGGGGAAAAATTCTCCCCCGTCCCCATCCTCGACGGGGATTTAATCCTCGTCGGGGCTCCAACGGGGATTTTCACCCGTTGTTTTTCCCTACCTTCTAAACTCTGCACGGCTATGAGTACTAAATCCCATATATATCTAGGGTTTTTACAAAGAAAATTACAAATATAACCTTAGTTGGTTCATTTAAAAATTTTAAAAATAAGGCTATTTTTGTAATTTTAATTAAAATTGGGAACGGGTGTGGGGATTTTTCCCCAATCAGGGAATCGGGGACGGGGATGGGAACGGGGAAAAATCCCCAGTGGGGAAATGGGAACAGGGACGGGTTGAACTATGTCCCCATCCTCGTCCCCATTCCAGAGCGGGGATTAATTTTCCTCCCCGTTCCCGTCCCCGTCCCCGTTGGGGATGGGGATTTTTCCCCACTTCGGGGCGGGGCCCCGGCGGGGACGAGTATTCCCCAACTTTTTGTCATCCCTAGATATAAACGTCCTTGACCGTTCTCTAGTGTTCGATGAGCTGTATCAAGATCGTGCTCCAAAATGCGAGTACATCGTCAACAGTCACGAGTACATAATCGGATACTTTCTATCAGATGATATTTATCCGAAATTGACGACTTTTGTGAAAACCATCTCCCTTCCGCAAGGTCCAAAGGCAAAACTATTTGCTCAACGTCAAGAGGCAGTTAGGAAGGATGTCGAGCGAGCATTTGGTGTGCTACAAGCTCGCTTTGCCATAGTTCGTGGCCCTGCTCGGTATATGAAGGAGAAAGTCATGTTGTTGATAATGAAAGCATGTGTAATACTCTGCAATATGATTGTTGATGATGAACGAGATTCGTACGACCTTACGTTCGATTACAAGCAAGTTGATGGTACTACCACAAAGCCGACTGTTCGACGTAATGTTCATCCATGTTATGAGACTTACTTACGTAGAACAGTGGAAGTTCGAGACTCCGAAATGCGTGCGCCTCTCCAGACATATTTGGTTGAAGAAATGTGGAATCGACATAGAGGTAGGTCGTAAATGACATTTTGTAATGTAATTTTTAAGTTGAACTATTGTATCTGTATTATTAATTTTTTTAGTGCAACTATTGTATTGTTTTTAATTTTATTTTATTGTAAACAGACGTATTGTGTTCTTTTTTTTAAAAAAAAATCAAGCTTGTATTATTTTAGTTTTTTTTTTTAAAGTTTGCAATCACACTCCAAAAAAAAAATCATTACTATAGGTCAATTATTCAGTTTATGAAAAAATGTCGTCATAAGTAATCTACAATTGTACATACAAATCTAAATTGGTAATCTACAATTATACATACAAATACATTATGTGAAAGTCTTTTTTTTTAATAAAAAAATTCATTATTATAGATGAATTATTCAATTTTTATAGAAAGTATCGACATAAGTAATATACAATTATTCACACAAATACACAAAATAAAAATCTACAACCAAATACATATGTTTATAGTGGGGTTCATATGTATTATTTTATTTGATGATAAAAGAGATATACAGAAGAGAAAAAAAGATTAAATTAAAAAATAATATAGAAGGTATGGACCACACTTGTGATCCAAATTTTTGGATCACGAATGCGGATGGCCTGAGAGTAATAGACTTCCTTCCCACTTCCGTACTCCCCTTACTTACATTCCTTTTGGTTCAGAGGCGTAATCCGTCGGACTTACGGCCTGAGAGTAATAGACAAGGTCGATTTCCATGGCGTCTTCAGCGGCCATGAGAGAACTTCAGCAAGAGTTAGAGACTAAAGCCAACGATCTCCGCAAACTTCAAAAAGGCAAGGCAAAACCCGTCTTCTCTCTGTAATACTCTCTCCCAATCATTGGCTATTGCCCCCTCTTACCCTAATTTCTTGCACCATGTTCTTTGAATTTATCTATCTGAGCAGATATCGCGAAGAATCACGAAATCAGGAAGAAGTACACTGTACAACTCGGCGAAAATGAGCTCGTACTCAAGGTTTCTCTTTCTACTCTACTCAAGTTGTGAAGCTGCGATTGTTGCAGTCGTATTCTTGTTATTCTTCTGGTGATGAATTTGTGTTTCTATTTGATATAGGAGTTGGATTTGTTGAATGAAGATGCAAACGTGTACAAATTGATAGGCCCAGTATTAGTGAAGCAGGATTTAGCAGAGGCAAATGCCAATGTGCGCAAGAGGATTGAGTATATCTCTGCTGAATTGTACGTTCTCTTAATCTGGGTCTATTACTTTTAGCTCTTTTCTGTCTATTTCATTGGTACTGAATCAGCTGATTTGAATGCTGTATATGTAGTCCTGTGATTTTGCTGCGTTGTTCAGCCGTTTCCCGCCCCTCGTCTCTGGTTGCTATTCGAGTTTATGTTTTAGCTGCTTTAGCGATTGGTATATGGTATACCAGCTTCACGTGTTCTTCGGAGTTTTTAGATTAATTTGTTTTCAATGCTGAACAACTACCTTGTTTCAATGGAGATTAAAGAATGTCAGCCATTAACATTTTTGGTTCCATATCTTAGAATTTCACATTTTTGCAATGGTCTTTGTGATTTTGAACTGGATTTGATGTTCATAGTAGTAGGCCAAAAAGGCATGTAGGACTGCATTATTTTGGACTCTCACTCGCCCCCCCCCCCCCCCCCCCCCCCCCGCGGGGGGTTTGCAGCTGGAATGTTAAGGGAAGGTAAGAGTGAAATGAAATGATTAACTCAGCTTTATGAAAATTTTCACTTATGATTTCTCCAGCGAAGCTGTCCTTAACACCATTATTATGATGGTTTCGGTTCAGTTGAAAGCCCGGAAGTCTTATGGAGTTACATCTGACTTTGATAGGATCTGTTTTTTTGGGGGAGGGGGGGGGGGGTAGAGGGGAAAATATGGATTACTTTGATAGAAGAATCCAACTTTTGTATTTACTGTAGATACAAATCTTTCATACTTGTAGATTATAATATGATAAGTAACATCAGTGTCTAGAAAAATGCCTTGAGCTTATTGGTGCTAATTCAAGGTGTTCATTAGTTTGTTTTAAATTGACCAAGTTGTAGTTTAGGCTGGAATCTCTCAAAAAGGTAGAGTGACTGTCACACTCGAAAATCTACTGGTCTTCAATTGGAAACTCTTCTGGTCTTGTGCTGGTTTGGATTGTGTAAGATCTAGTCTCTTTCTTGACAAGGGGTTGATTCTCACTTCTTTATGAGTATGCAAAAAAAGTACAGGTGTACAGAATAATTGAAAGTGAAATCATCAAATGAATGGGTTTGGTGCATAATGGTCATATTCAATGCGATCAAAGTTTGCAAAGACTCCATCACAAGTGTGCTATCTAGGAGATGGCAAGTTATGGTTCCTATTACACTTGCTCTAGTAGGCATGAGGATGATGAAGGAAATTTTAAAATCTAGTGTTTTGTAATGCTGAATGCTCAATGGCTTGATCTATTTGAAGGCATAGAAGTGGAAATGTGGAATAAAATTTAAGTTTTGTGATATGTGGATGCATGATTAAAAGTTCCAGTGCATTCTGAGAATTTGAGAGAAATGGTATGAGATGTTTCAATTCGTATCTAGCTTAAAGTCCTGCTGCACCTTTTCAAGAATTTGAAGAGGAAATCATCAGCAATTTAAGTTTGTGATGTGTGGATCCAAAATTTCCTGTGGATTATGAGAATTTGAGTGAAAGGAACTAAGATGTTTCAATTGGTATCATATATATAATATAAAATTGAATTGGTTCAATGGGCTGATGATGTTTTGACAAGTGGCAAGTTCTTATTCATTGTCTCTTATTAATTGTCTTATATTTACATTAATATTATATGATTTTGTTTATTCAATTATTTTAAATTTAACATGATGATGTCAATAAGTATTAACTTAAATTAATCAATAATAGTTATATTTTATTACCCATATTCAAGTATCAATATTAAATGATTGTTTATTTATTCAATTAGTTTAATGGTTACAAATTTTAAATAAAGTAGGATTAAAAATATAAACGGTAAAGATATAACTACTTTTTTCTTTTCTTGGGAGCAATGAATTGAATTTATTTCTATTTCTTAAATAATGATAAGTCAAATTCAATTTATTTGCTATTTCTTTTGATAATAATATGTTTTTATTTTTCTTTTGTAACTGTAGTCCAATTATGTCCATACAGTGATCAAAGTTGGTTTAATTATTAAATTTCAAGTTAAATTTGCAGAAGATTTTATTGATATTTTAACAACTTCAAAGTCCAAAAGCATGCAAACATTTAGGGGAAAAAAAAGATTAAAAATTTTTAACATATACCTGTGCGAAGCACGGGATGCACACTAGTATATTCTAAAGTCATGACACACCTTTTGAAGAATTTTAATGAGGAGCAAATTTAAGTGTGGATAGCAGAAAAAGTTTGCTAGTTCAACAAATTGAAGAAACTCAAATGAAGGTTCATTTAGGTCCTCTACATTTGGATCTTTAGCAACAAGTGGGCAACCTTAGAAAGGAATATGATGTAGTTTCAGCTTTTCTGAAATTGATGAAACAACAGCACAAGAGAGACAACATGGGCTGGAGGAATTTATTGACAGCTGTACCAGAAAGTCTGCGCTGATGGCTAATGTGATGATAAAACACCATCAAAGTTAGAGCGAAATCTGTTAAGAAGCAAGATGCAGGGACAAGTTATTTGTTGCCAGACACACTCTTATACTGGCAAATAAGCTTGTGCAAACATTCAGTTTGAGGAACTGAAGAAGGCCATGTTCTCTTCTTGTAGTAGTAATATCCCCAACATGACCGGCTTTTGAAGTAGTTTGAAATACAGTTACTTAGGGCATTGGTTTGTGAAGTTATGCAGAAGGGTTTATTTTATATTCTATATTTTAATTTTTAGAATTCTGGTATGCTGGTGACATTTGGAATGCTAAAAATGTGGTTTTCTACCTAGAGTATGATGTCCACAAATAGGAAGTGAGTTTAGACTAGTCTCCTAGTGAAATGCTGTTTATAATTGTACTGTAAAACTCATGCATGAGGCCAACAGAGGTTTGGACAGAATTTATTGATCTTGGTCAATGTGCATTTGTCTAGGGTTGGTGCATGATGCCCTGTATTCCAAGAGCTTGCTAGTGGATAAAATAGAAAGAAAATGTATCCAATTTGTAAAGTAAATATAGGCCTTAGGAGTACATGTGACTTTGTTCAGTGCGATCCTTTAGAAGAGATACTATATGCTACCACTTTCCTTAGTAGTTTACAAGTAGATTGTGACCTATTTAAGACTAGTGATGTCTTCTCTTTTTCGATAATGATGAAATCCATGGTTAGTATATGTCATGTTGGAAGAGGAGCCATACAGCAGAATCTTGTGTCCCCCTATATTTTGTGTCAGTAATGGAGTATTCCCCAAGGTTGTTGAATTTGGCAACAAATGACACTTTCATGTTGCATTCTAAATGCATGAGTGTGAGGCCTTGTCATCTATCATTTGCAAATTATCGTAGTATAATGTGTTGGAGAGTTGGCATTGATTCAATTATGTGTTGATGGAAGCTTTCAAAGAGTTCTCGTACTACCCACTATTGCAAGGTAATGGTGGTAAGTCAAAAATTATTGTTGGTGGGTGGATGATAGTACTAAGTCGGAAATAATTGAACGCACCAGTGTGCTGAAGGGAAGTTGTCATTGAGGTACCTAGGGGTTCGTATAACCTCTCCAAGGTTAAGAAACACGTATTGTGCTATGCCAGATCATAAAACTACAACAAAGGTGAGAAGTGGGAACATGGGTGGCAAAAACATTTCTTATGTTGTAAGAATGGTCCTTGTAAATTGTGTCTCAATGAAAAAATGGGATTTGGGGCTAAATTTTTGTTCAACCTCAAGAACACTGGAAGGAAATTGAGTCTGTATGCAAACAATATTTCTGATAAACTGAGATAAAAGATAAATACTTCAGAAGTCCTTTGTTAGCATGGAATTTTGATTGTAGACATGATAATTGGTATAATAGGGGTCAGGAATTCTCAGTAAATGAATCAATGCTGCCATAGCAAAATGAGTGTGGGCAGGAGCTACCAAGAAAAATGGCCTATGGGTTGGATGGATTCATGGGATCCATTTATGAAATGCCCGTTGGTATGATCATGTTGTTATAAATTGGAGATTAGATTATAGGCTAATATCTCATAATGGATTTGGATTCTTGTTTATTGATTGACGAGGACTTTGCGATTGTTGTCCACTAATAGAATTATATGTTTTTATCGAACTGATGATTTAGGGTGCTATAAAGCATCACATCTATGATCCTAATCTCAACATATTATAGTGCTCCTTCACAGTACAATACTTGTTCAATTTTGGGCTTGAGAGACAACATTAATGAGCACATTGTGGTGGATTATCATTATTTCAAGTATGAGTAAAAGCTTCAAGCAGTTGATGAAGAATTTCATGGATTGTTAATTGGTCCTAGGAAAAATGTTGGTGTGACCAAGAGAGGGAAGAGATAAAGAAGGTAGCTATATTTAGAGTTGCTTTTGGGAATAAAATTTCCTATGTTTAATTGGAGAGGATAAAACTTTCAATTTCATTCCATAACCAATTTCTTCCTTTTGTTTTCTTTCTCATCATTCTCCCCTTATTACGGACGGAGAATTTGACTGCCCTTTTTAAAGAAAAGTAGTAGTCTCATAGCAACAGATGAACAGAATGCTTGGAGCCATAATGAGGGTTCACCATTATAAATATGTAGGTGTAACTGTTGTGCTTTGGACTTATTTTGATGAAATACTTCCAAGCAGAGGATAAATTCAGCATACAAGAGTTGATGTCATCTCGAAATTTCTGTAGGGCTGTATGCTTCACCTTAGAAAGGTCATTAGTCTTTGTATTTTGTTATACTTCATCTTCTGTAGCAACTACATTTCTTCACTAATCTCCTCATGAACATCAATCATTCCAACTTGGCAACTTCTTGTTCTGCTATTTAAAGGTCAATCGCAAGTTTATATAGAGGATCCTTGGGCCTATCATCTTCAACGGTGGCGTTTGCTTTTGGTGTTGACTATAGCAAGCATTCCTCGTTCCTTTGTCACTAGTGCCTAACACCTTCATAAGTTCAACAGATGTATGGAATTCTAGATCAATTGCTTGAAGTTCTACTTATGCTTGAAGTAACGATATTCTGCTGCTTGCTGAGTGTTTTTCTTCCACTAAAAATTTATTTGTCGGGAAGGAATGCCACCATAATGTGCTTCGGTCTGACAATCATAGAAACAAAGATGTGATGCTTCCTAGTATCTTAAACCTGTTTGATTAGGGCCTCTAATTCCATGAGTGGAGAACAATGCCAAGTGACTTGCCAGCGAATAAACAGACAATTCAAAACCATAAAAGACATGCCAATATTTATAAGGCATGGACGATCTTGTATGTGCTATAGGTAGCCTGCAAGAAGGAAAAATTGACGGTAGAGGAGGAAGTGGTTTTTGGTAATTTGCTTACTGGTGTGTGATAGTTCAAGTTGTAGGTATTCACAGTCTGGAAGACGGTTTCTGTTATTGATGGAAGGCTTGATGACCTCAAATTAGGTCCCACAAGCATATGTGAAAAGTAGCATTTTAGAAGGGAGTTGTGGTAGCAGAGTGTATTGGTGGCAGGTATACTTTTCTACATGACTCCAACAGCTTTGTATTATTTAATGGTAGAGATTGGACATATGAATAGATGAAGTTGCCCCTATGTTTTTAAAACATTGAGGTCCATGGCCGATTAAATGTAGAGAGTCACTTTGTATGCTTCCTGAGATCAGTTCTCATTCTTCTCCCTCACTGGGTCCAATGTTCATCGTTTAAAAAGCTTGGATTTGGGAGCCCTAAAAAATTAAACGTTGTGCTTCATCATCTTTGAGTACCTCAAAGCAAACATGTGAGGAAGATCTTAATCTGGGTGCGTGTGTAGCCGAGTCAGGTTGATACTTTTATATTAGCCAAATCAAAAATTCATAACTAGTGGTATTTTTGAGAAAAGTGTAGTCTTTCAATAAACTACCTGAATCAAGGGTTATATGGAAACAACATTCGAGGTCAAGGTCCTCAAGGAGGTTAAAAATATTACTGAAAGATAAGGGTGTAAAAAACATTTTCCAGGAGTAAATGAAATTACTTCATATATAACAAGCATTTTTCCAATATGATGAGGGGGTACATGAATTTTTTTTTAAATTTATTTGTTGTTTTTTGGTGGGGGGGGGGGAGGCATTGGGTGTCGGTGGTGGACATTTTCTTTGGAGAATACTAGATTGCATTCCCCTGCTCAAGCGCTTGTTCATAATTGTGCAATTGTGCTACAGGAAACGCCTTGATGCCACTTTGCAAGATATGGAGGAGAAGCAAAATAGCAAGAAGGAAGGGGTATGTAGATCATAACTTGGCCACTAATTCTTCTTTTTCAGTGATTTTTGATTCTTTCTGGTCATAATTAGCTGGTCCAAAATTCTTTGGACTTCATCTGAAGTTATGGGCTTAATTACTTCACCATAATTCATGTTTGAATTTCTCATCTTATCATAGTATACTGTATTTTGGGGAACTGGCTGTATAGTTCCTTTCTGCGGCTGACTCATCTATTATGTATAGGAATTGCTATAAGAGCAGCCTACATGAAAGGGCTTAGAGTAGCAAATGAACACAAGCTTCTTCATAAGAATCTGGTGGCTCTACCATTTTTTTTGTACCACGTATGGTGAGGAGAGGCTTGGGTGGTTTCCTTCTAGACCTAATGGTCCTTACAGAGTAAGCCTTTGGAGGTTTATTTGTGAAGGATGGGATATATTTTTTCCTCATCTTTCTTTTGAGGTGGGTGATGGCTCTGCCATTTTTGTTTGGCATGACCGTTGGTGTGAAGGTGCTCCTTTTGCAGGACCTTTTTGCTTCTCTTTATGCTCTTGCGGAGAACAAAGAAGCTACTGTGGCTGCATATTGTGACCATGTATCTGGGTCGTGCATTTGGTCACCTATTTTTATTCGTGATGCCTTAGGGGATGACGCCCCCCTTATAAGCTTACTTATTAAGCTGGATGGGATTCCTATTGGGGAATGCTCTCTTGATTCAGTCAGATGAGATCTCAATCCTAAAGGGGGCTTCACTGTGAAGTCTTATTATATGAAGCTTGCCTCTGTGCCTTCTTCACCTTTGCATCGAATATTGGGAATGTTTTTTTCATGGAAGATTATTTGGAAATCTCTGGCTCCATTTAGAGTGTTTTTTTTTTGTTTTGTTTGGGAGGCTGCCCATGACAGTATTTTGACTTACGATAATTTGCAAAAGAGGGGTAAGATCTTGGTGAATCGGTGCATGTTATGCAAGGCTGCAGCAGAATTGGTGAACTACTTATTGCTTCATTGCCCTTTTGCAATAGCTCTTTGAGATCCTGCCTTTAGTTGCTTGGGAGTTTCTTGGGTTATGTCCTATTTTATTTCGGATCACCTCTATGCATGGGAATGCTTTTTTGGTACGAAAGCTAAAAAGAAGAATGCCAGATTATTTCCTCATACAATTTTTTGGAGCATTTGGCGTGAAAGAAATAGGAGAGTCTTTGAGGGTGTGGAGATGCCGCTTCAATGTTTTAAAGATTATTTCATTAAGTCTCTCTATTTTTGGGACAAAGGGATCTTTTGTTACTCTTCTCTTGATCTCTTAGATTTTGTGGATAGTGTGCATATGGAATTTGTATAGCCTTTTGTAGGATGCTAACTTTGCATCCATCCTTTTGTTAACGAAATATATTCATTCTTTTCCTGATAACAAAAAAAAAAAGAATCTGGAGGCAACTGGACCATCAGTGTGCTCTGCTGCAGGACTTATCACAGCCTTCTGTCCACTTCTATGTGTTTGGGCCGGGTACCCGTGTCGCCACGATCCGACTGGGATCCAGACATGGGATACGGATCACACTCACCAAAATCAGCGGGACACGAGGGTGGCTAGGGAGAGATTACGATAAAATGGGGCAGTCAGTGAGCAGAAAGAGTATTGATGTTGCGGAGATGCGGCCGGCGAGGTTATGATAGCTGCTTGTCGCAACTTGCATGACAGGAGTGAGAGAGAGAGAGAGCGAGGGAGGCGGGTGGGCTTCAATGATTGTGCTACAGTGTGGTTGCCACTGAGGTTTTTTTTTCTCTGGCTGTTGTTGCCACTTAGGCTTTCCTTTTCCTTTGCTGCTTTTTCCTTTTTCTTGTTTTTGGGTCTTGCTTAAATGTTGGTGGCAGGCTGGTGAGACAAGATGAGTTGCGTATAATGGGCTGGACACAGGAAATTAATAAGATCGCTGACCAGTTTGGATCAGCAGAGTCTTGTTCTATTGAAAGTAGTAGGTTTCAGAACTATAAACAATTATGGTCTGACTTAAAACAATATGGGCTTATATAGCTTGCATCTTTTAAAGAAAAGTATGGTCCATGTCCAAGTTTTGAAAGGGTCCCTGAACCTGTGTCCAAATCTTGGACAGTGTTCCTGTGCCCTTAATTTTTGGACTTGATGAGTCCGATACTTGGATCTATACCCAGGTCAGACACCCGTGTCCCAAGTCCAAGTAACATAGGTCTACCCCTTTAGCCTCCAGCCACAAACCAGCAACAATTTTGGTCAGTGCACATATTAAGAAGGGTCGCTAATGTGTGGCCAAGTTTGATCAGAAAATTTCTCATATTATGTTTGTGAAGTGGTCTTAATAAGTTTCTATTTGGTTGATCCCCCCCCCCCCCCCGGGCGGTTGACTGCATTTTGTTGGAGCACCGATGAAGTTGGAAAGTATAACCGTGCCTAGGAGGCTCACCAGTACCTCTTGTTTGTATTTTGTATGCTCTTCCCACTTATAATATGCTGGAGCAGGTGTTAGCTTGCCTATCTTTTCCTTGTGTTTCATATTACTTGGGATTGGTGCTTTTGTGCATCTTCCTGGAATGAGGTTGAGCTGTATTACCTGGTATATTGATGATGGTTACTATTGACTCATTTCGTCAACAGAGAATTCTGGGACGGTTTTACAATGTTTGCTTTGTCCTTTGCATACAAGCTATCAGTATTGTATTGGCAAACATCTGATAATCCATTCTGATGCATGACACATGCTTGCGCATGTCTGGTACTTGTGTGCATGATACTATGCCTATTGACTGTATGCAAAACGCAAAATAAGCTTTGCCTTTTGTCAATGCTGGCTAGTAATTTTTGGTCTGTTATACGAGGCAAGATAACAATAACAACAACAACAACAACACCTCCCAGTGTGGGTCCCACTTTCGCGGGGTCTGGGGAGATCCAGCTGACCAGCTGTAGGCACCCTTACCTCTACCGTTATTCCTACCCATAGAAAGGTTGATTTCAAGAGACCCACGAAAAAGGTTTGTGAAAAAGGTTTAAAGGTTTATAGAGGAAAGCGCTTGCGAAGCATTTAAAGAGGAGAATCAGTGTCAAAGAAGCTGAAACTGAAAGAACGTACATCAACAATCCACGTTAAGCAGCTGCCGTCACTCCTAGAAAAAAAGCACAACCTATATACGAGCACAACAGACCCCTACCAGCACTAAGCCACTGCAGCTACTGACAGCTATAGTCGCTTCTCTGCCATCTAAGATTCTAATCTTATTCCGCCACAACCTCTTATCCTGAGCAAGGTCCTTCGTCAAACCAACTACTTTCAAGTCATCTCTAATCACTTCGTCCAAACTCTTCTTTGGTCTACCCCTTCCCTTCTTACCACTGGGAAGGTCGATCAACTCACACCTCCTCACTGGGCCGGTCAAACTTATCTTTTTCACGTGGCCGAACCATCGGAGTCTTGATTCCTTCATCTTCTCTTCTATGGGAGCCACTTTAACTAAGTCTCTGATTACACAATTCCTAACTCTGTCCATTATCGTAAAACTACACATCCACCAGACCATCTTCATCTCAGCTACCATCAACCTCTGGACCTGCATCTTTTTTAGAGGCCAACACTCCGATTCATATAGGATAGCCGGTCTGACAACCATCCGATAGACTTTGTCTTTCAATCCTAAGGGCATCCTCTTGTCACACAGCACCTCTGAGACAGACTTCCATTTTTGTCAGCCCACTCTTATGCGCTGGTTAATATCTTCGTCAATGTACCCATTTTGTTGGATGATCGAGCCAATGTACTTAAACTTATTTACCTTAAGTATTTGTCTTCTATCCAGGGTGACTTCTTCCCCCTCTTCTATCGTTCAACTGAAACAACAATGCAGGTATTCTGTTTTCGATCTACTTAATTTAAAACCTCTAACTTTCAGCGTACGCCGCCAACTTTTCAACTTGTCATTCACCCCCTGCCTAGTCTTATTGATAAGAACAATGTCATCTGCAAAAAGCGTACACCATGGGACCTAATCTTGAAACCCTCTAGTAAGTTCATCTAAAACTAAGGTGAAAAGGAACGGGCTTAGGGCTGAGCCCTGATGCAGACCCATACTAACATCGAAGTCATTTGAAAACCCTTCCCGGCGTCCTAACATTTGTCCGCTCTCCCTCATACACATCCTTAATCACACGAATATATAAAGGTGACACCCCTTTCTTTTCCAAACAACTTCATAATACTTCCCGCGGGACCCTATCATATGCTTTTTCTAAGTCAATGAACACCATATGGAGATCCACCTTTCTAACCCTGTACAATCGTATGAGTCTTTTGAGAAGGTAAATCGCCTCTATGGTCGACCTACCTGGCATAAAACCAAATTGATTCTCTGAAATTGCAACATTTCTTCGCAACTTTCTCTCAATCACCCTCTCCCATAGCTTCATAGTGTGGTTGAATAACTTGATACCCCTAAAGTTATTACAGTCTTGAATATCCCTTTGGTTTTTATACAACTCTCCATTCTCTGGGCATTTTAGCGGTCCTAAAAATGACATTGAAAAGCTCCGATAGCCACTCTATACTGGGGAAGATAAATGAGTCTTAAATTAATCAAATGTAAAAGGTCCTTCATATGCTATTGTCCTGTGCTGACTCATTACAGTCTTTAATCTTGTAAGTGAGGATATAGCCAAATGATTCATACAAAAGAGCGGAGGACTATGAGCATCTTAAGAAACAACAGCTATAGGAACCTAGCCTAAGGTAGGGTCTAGGGGTTAGGGTGGGTGCTGCTTTGCCCTTTGTCAAAACTATTATAGAGGCTATCTCAAAAAGACCTTGGAATAATTAATTCTGTTTCTAATAAAAAATAATTAGTTTTCTTTGGTGAATTTCTTGCTATTGATGTCAACTTTCTTAGACTGTTGGCTAAACTAAGATTATCTATTTCCTCCTAACTCAAAGGAATTTTCCCCAAAATAGTCGTTTAACTCGTTATTAATTAGAAAATATTCCATTTGAAGGGAACTCTATGCTATGTAGATTAACATAGGCAGGCCAATCCAAGCGAATAGGCACAAAGCCTCTTTCCTTTCTCTTCGAGAGATGAGGGTGCCCTTGCGAAACTCATTAATTATCTCACTGTTCTTTAAGCAAAACATTTTGGTTCTTTTGGGGGGTTCCTCATCAAGCACCTACGGCTGTCTCCATTTCTTTAGTCTTCCCATCTTCTTCCAAGGACCTGATCTACTGCTTGACTCTAAAAATTTGCACCATCTTCTCGTGTTCACTTATTTGGATATTCCATGAAGGATACAAGAATGTATCTTTGGAATACTCTCTTCTAGCCTGTGCTGGAGAAGGGGGACTGTTAGTCATGGAAACAAAATTGTGGTTAAAGTTGCTACTGTCTTAATGGTATCAGAATTGTGATGTTAGCCTTTTTGGTGCATTACATCTTCGACAATTTGTGAACCAGTCAATTTTCAAATCTAACTCAGATTTGTGGTTGACCCGGTTCCAAAAATTAGAATTTATGGTCGCTGGTAAGGTAGCCCAAATAGGGGTCCTATTTCTCGTGGGTGCACTCTAGTGGAGGTGACAGCGGGGGGGAGGATATCAACAGCTATAGGGAGAATCATACTTTAAAACTTTACCTATTTTCTCAGAGAAAGTAGGGTTTAAACACTTCTAAAATCTAATGCCAGCCCGACCAAATAAAAGCATGGTCTGGACTGATCTTTATTTGGTCTGTGTCTGGCCCGGTAGGCAATCCATCCCAATCCCATAGTGCTTAAATTCCTTGTATTTATTCTCTGAGTGGCATATGCATCCCTATGTTAAACAATATTCTGAATGGAAATTATAAGAATTACTAACAAGAATGTGGTTCTCACAAGATCTATACTATTCGCGGTTCACTACCTGGCAGGTGGTTAATAGCAACTTAAGGGAGCTGACTTGTTCTCTTTTCAAATTCACAATCAGAGAGCAAAATCATGTGGCAGACCACCTTGCTCAGAAATGCATAGGAAGAAAATATATATGTCTGCTTCAGATAAAGGGAGCTTTTCTCAGATCATTGCTTTTATCTGGCAATTAGTTGCCTCTGAAATAAATGTTACCTCCGTTTTTTGCTGTTCAAGAAAAAGAAAATGGCACTGGAGACCATTAAGCATAAAAGAGTCCATCTTCTTGTCGTATTAGTTATTTGTCTTCTTTCTATGTGACATCCATTTTGTGGTCCAGTTGAATGATGATCCCTGCTGCACTAATACATTGTTCCCTTCTATCACTTGTAGATATTGAAGGTTCAGCAGAGAATCCAAACTCTTCAAGCTGGAAAGGCTAAGGTGTAGTCACTATATAGCAGATCTGAGGCTTGTCTAGTGCTAAATATATTTGAATGTATTACTCTTTGCAACTGACTTCTTGACGAGGATTTGCTACCAAAAAATCAAAAATTTCGCTATTCCTGAATTGCTGCTCTGCTCTATTACCAGACATTTATCTATGATCATTTGAAGTTCAATGGAGTGTGATGACAAGTAAATTCCCGGCGTATTACGTTGAAACTCTTATTCCTGTCCTGGTGCCTCTTGCACTTCTCTTTCTCAAAGCTACTTTTATTTGGGGGCGGGGGGGCTTTAAGTGAAGGGAACTACATTGGTAAACTAGGTGATGTTGGATGCGAGGTGGTATATTGATCCCAGATACAGCTTGTTCTGGTGAGACCTTTGGTTTCATACAGCTTTCTTTTTTTCTTTGTTTCAGACCCCCCTCCCCCCCACCCCCAACAAAAAAAAAGTCGTGCACAATTTGAAAAAAGCTGGGTGGTTTAGAGCTGAAATGATCTTGAAAAGTTGTCCTGAGTTGTGATGCTGAATCTGTGATGGTCCTCCTCTTCTGTAAGTTTCTCCCTCTGTAATTTTGTGATGGGAGTGGCATATTCTTCACATGGCTGCGTCACTCTTGAACTTTACGAGTGCTTCCACAGCCATCAGAAGGGAATAAAGAAGCCTGCAGGACTGCGATGGCTCTGGACCATTTTCATCCAACCATCACACGGAATCGGCTGAAGTCCACCAGTCGAAATGATTGAATCCAAATGGTTGGCGTTACTTTCATATGCGACGCGCACTTCACTTCCATTTGTTTGATTTAATCTGATGGGAATAATTGTTCTCTTTACTTTCTTCCCTTTTGGATTGATATTAGAGCAAAGCATATTGCCAAAAGGCAGTACAAAAGGTTCAGCTAATTTGTTCTCTCTCCAAGATTCCCAAAGAGCTGGAACATTTCACCTCAAGTTGGGAATGGTAGGCATATTTGCGGCATAAGAGGGCTGTTTGTTTAAGTGCTCTTTTGGGTAATCATCCTGACGTGTAAAGGGGAAGCACTTTCACAGACAAGCCATAAAATGTGGTTGGTTTCAGCTGCTCTTTTTTCTTTTTCTCCTTTCTCGTTGGTCTTTGATCATTCAATTAATTGGAGTTGAATACTACTCACTCATAAGGGCTAATCTATTGACTCATAATGCCCACCCTACATCTTTTCTTTCTTTATAAAACTCAAATATGAGATTTTATTTAAGAAAAACATGTAAAAATATTTAAATTAATCTATTCAGATACCTAATTTCATTTGCACCAAAACAGCCCGATCTATATCAGTATATGGCTGATTATGGATCACTGCACATCCAATAACCAATGCAAGGAATGTGTTGCGATGGCAGATAAGACAATCCCCTTTCATTATTCTAGGTTTTTTTTGTCGTTTTTAGCGATTTGTTTTTGGTGTGTGTGGGCACCATCGCATGTTTGCATCCCAACCATTCTAAGTTTGCTAACAAAATAGATGCTGAATTTTTACTAACATGATATGGCATACTTAGAAAATATCACTAAGAAAATGAGAATCGATCATGTAGTATAGGTATATTTTCAAGTATATCGTTTATTAGTAAGAATTCTGCTACTGAAGTAGCGCACTAGCACCTTTTTTTTTTGTTTTATTTTTTTTCCTGGGCAACCTTTCATTGTACATTCTGACAAGAGGTGCACTCAGAGGTCCCAATGCATTCAGCACGGTCGTTTGTGACGAGGCCGTCCCTGGCATCGCCATCAACGGCCGGACCCACGACTGACCAAACAGATACGTACACAAGTGCGAGCTTGGGCCGATTACGAGCAAAACAAGTGCTGCTTGGGTTTAACTTGCACATAAGTAAGCAGCCGAAAAAACTTGCATATAAGTCAAATTGCATAATTTGTTTGTAGCTGCATACAAAATTTGTACCTTTTATTTTTATACTAAATTTTAGAAGGAATTCAATGATGAAAATTAATTATTACAAACCAGCTGTTAATAAGGTGAATTTCACAAACATAATATTAGCTTTCAAAATTCGAAGTGCTTTTACAAATTTTAATATGCAAACTAAGTACTTTGTAGTTTATATTATTCGAATGCGAACTAGAGTGTTTTTCTCTGACTTTTGGTAAAATTTAGAGCATTTAATTTTCTTCGCCCCTATTAAGGGTGTGTCCTTTTTGGTAAGAAAATTGGTGTAGGACATAGGAAACAGTGGAAAAGACTAAATTTTTTTGAAAAGGGATGAAATAAGTGAAATGAAATTGAATTTTTCTATAATGACTAAATTTCTTTAATATAGAACGGGTGTTTGATAAACAATTTTTGGAGAGTTTGGACCAAAATTAGTAGTTTGATCTGTCAAAAAGCTAATTTGGGTATTTGATAAAATAACTTTTTAGAATAGTTTTTTGGTCCCAAAAAGTTAATTTGAAAAGTTAATTGGAAGAGTTTTTTTTTGTTTTTTTTTTAGAATTAGCTTTTTGTTTCACAATTTTGTCAGAAACAGCTATTATACTGAACAGTTTTTCTACAAACAACTAATTCATCAGCTAACAGCTTATAACCAATACAAACAGCTAATAACTGATTGCTGTTTGCCAAAGAGGACCAGAGAGTGGGAATGAACCGGGTAAAGTGTAAAAGTGAGAAGGGGTGGGATACAGTGAGATTTTTCTGAACTGCATAATGAAGTAGAGAGAAGTGGAAACGAGTACAATAGAGTAAAAAGATGGAATTTACCAACGAAAAATAACAGACCGTAAATAAAACTCATGAGCTCTATAAAGTAAGAGAACATATCTCTTTCCCTTCACCGCATGCATTTGACGCAAATGTGGTAATCAATCAAGTAGTAGAAATGACTTTAAGGAAATCAGATTCTACAAATGGTAAGCGATTCTTATTTGCTACAATTTTGACTTGCATACCAAATTACCAATCTGGTAGAAGAATGTGCACAAGCACAGCCGTGCATTCTATGATTGGTGAAGCAAATGGCATTTTTACTCCCACGAAAATAAGCCAATAGAAATGAACCATATGCAGGGAGTGAACGTCTTATTGGTGGGTAGTGTTGAACAATTTGATCACTTCGAATCAAAATGTTGAACGTTGGAGACCAATGCAAATGTAATACTACTACTTTACATGAAATAGACATTTCATTCAAGCCATCGATCAGTTAGAATGTCATTGCGTTTTTTGCCATTCATTTGATACCCATAAAAAAAAAAAATATTCGTTAATATTTTCTTGACGCTTGTATTGACCACTGTGTAGAAAAAATAATGTTCATGAGATATGGTCACTAGTTGCTACCACAAAATAACGATTGGTACACGCAAATTACCTTCGTCAAAATTCTTGAATCTTATCACAAGGTACCCCTGATCAAAGTCGAAAGAGAAATCTCTCTTTTTCTCAACTTGTTGGCCTTTTCACAATTAGGCACTCCCTTGTGATTTTAGGCTTTACAATATAGAACCTAGCCAATGGTGTATGAATATCTCTTTTCCGAAGGAAAAAAAAAAGAATCCATCTAGTACGATAGATGCCATATTCAAATCTACATGTCTAAAACAATAAATAAACTTTTCACTCAGGGGGTGTTTGTCAAACAGTTTTTTGAAGAACTTTTTGAAAAAAAAGAGCCTTTTTTTTTATCAAAATTAGCTGTTTGACAAAGTAAAAAAGCTAATTTTGGGTGTTTGATGAAAAAGCATATTAGAAGAGCTTTTTGGGTTCAAAAAGCTAATTCCATGAGTTTTTTTTTTGAAGAGTTTTTTGAAGAATTAACTTTTTATCTCACAACTTTACTAAAAACAACTAATTTTACCAAACACTTTTTCAACAAACAGCTAATTCAAACAGCTAATAGTTAACAGCTAATACAAACAGCTAACAGCTGTTTTCCAAACAAGGTCTCAATCAAACAAAATTTGGACACTTTGAGCTGATCACAATAATTGATATTTCAAACTAAATCATAAATATTTTCACTATACACTACAAAAATATATGTATTAGCAAAATAAAAATTAGCTGACCCAAACTTGATTCTCATGCAATTTTGCAATGGGAGAATTCAGTTTGCCGTAATTTATACACTTGCCCTCTTGCATTTCTCAGCATTTATACAGTTAAAAAGGTCTAGACATTTACAATTGCTTCCTGCTCCTGCGCTCTTTTGGTGCTTCAGTTTGCTGAGTCGCTTGAAACTTTTATTAAAGGAAAAATAGGTGATCTCCATCTCTAATTACACTTATGTCTTCTATTTCTGCATTCTCTGAGTTAACGATCTTGGTGAAGTGGCATACTCCAAACTTTTGACCTGCAATTCCACATGATTTTGTTAGGCCTGGCAAAACTGATATGTACACAATTACGTAATACAAGGGATCTAGAACTAGACCTGAAGCAGGGTCTGACTTAACCGAACCTAAACCAACTCTGTTAGGGACCTGAAGCAGAGTCTGACTTACGTAATACAAGTGACTTATTGTTGATAGGTGCCAGTAAGTGCTGATCAATGTTGATCAGTGATGATAAGTGTTGATTTGTGATGAAACTATAACTAGAAAATATGACTAAGCACTGATTAGTGTCGATTTCACAACATTGCTTTTATTTTCTAACCAAATTTATTATACCCACTAAATAGCAGATCTGAAGTTGATATTGCAAACTAGAAATGAATTTACCTGCTATTAGGAGCAAGTCTTCCAGAGTGTCAGGCAGGTTGATCAATTTACCAAGATGCTTTTCTGCACTTGAATTTCCCAACTGCATAATGTGAATAGTAACTCTAATTTTGCTATTGGATCCCAGGTTCTTGGGCACTGCCTGACAATGACAACATGAAGACTTGTTGCCTTCTGAGTTATTAGTGTTTGCTGTATGCTTGCTTTTAAATTCTGTGTTTTCAGTTTCATGTAGATATCTATTGTTGGTGAAGCTAAGGCGGTCATGTATGTCTCCATTGTGTTGCCGTAGTATTGGATCTTGTTGGTCCCATTGTGGTGCATCAACGCCCTCATCGAAGACGATCTTAAGTGTATTTAGGTCTTCCTGTTGGACAGCTGCACGAAACAATGGGTGATCTTCGTGAGCCATCAAATGGGTGCCCATGGTGAATGCTGCACTTTTCGTGCATGACAATCGATCAGCCCATTCACCATATAGAAATAATGCCTCACATGTTTGAGGCTCCACCAATCCTAGGCTTTCTAGAGCTTTCAGTTTCTGCAAAACAAACAGATTTAACTGTCAAATGAGCTCTTCATGTTGCCAAAAGCCATGGCCAATTTGAGTGTTTGACTCAGTTAGGTCCACATATTTTCTTCTTTAATTTCTTTTGGCAAGAAGAAAAATCATGTTTTCGAATTGTCATTTTCTTCAATGATTTTTGTGGGAAAAAAACCATCAAGAAAAATCCACTTATGACTTTGGAAGAATTGGAGAAATAAGCCCTCCGACCAGATGCTAAAGTTTGTCAGATAGAAACAGATTATATTTGCCAAGAAATGTGGACAATACCGCATATAGATTGCTCATTATAATGTGCCCATCTGCCTTGTTTGCTTGAATGATATTCAAAAGTGAAGTTTTGCGCAGCCTTAATAGTTGCGATAGCTCTGTGGTCCGCACGGTAAATGGCTGTGGCCTGTCGCATAGAACCCCTATGTCTCCGAATGTATCTCCTGCAAGTACCTTCTGAGCACGCTGATCATGGCCATTGACTCGGAGTACCATTTCCTGATGAAAATTTTTTTTGGTAATAAATTCAGTTAGAGATCAATCATTCTTTGCGGATGCTTTGGGGCTTATAAATCTGTTTTCTAGAATTAGTTTGCGAGCATTTACCGCTGCACCAGATACAAGGATGTAAACATCTGATGGTGCCTCATTTTGTAGAATGACATCTTCTCTTGGTGGGAAATATTCAGCATCTATTTCAGAAACCTGTTTATACAAGGAAATGTGTTGTAAGCATGTGGAAATTGTCAGCGTACAGAAGAAAATGTGATGTCCAATAAGCTTGTCAAGAAAATGCAATCAATACTGAACGAACAACTTGGACACGTTTAAATTGAAAGCTAAGATGTTGAACAAAATGATCTAGAAAAAGATGTGCTGGTTACCAGTTGGAAAAGGGTATTGTGAGAAACTCCTTGGAAAAGTTGGACTCTTTGGACAATGGGAAGGAAGAGATACTGCGCGATGCTCGATCGAATGGCTTTGGGTAAACCATTCAGGGTCTCATGCTGTTTGAGTCCTTCTGTTTTGAACTTGAGACAAACATGTGACAGCATCTGCTCCTGTATCTGAGGAGGAAGCTGATTTCGTGCTGCAAATTCCGTGCATGCTCTGACTGTGTCCCTCTGCATAACCAAATGAACAGTAACATTGTATCTCAGTGAGTCTAATAAGCTTCTCAATACAAAACCGTAAGCATTCATAAGGCAAATTTCGGCTTCACTAAGTGCGCATCAGGATTGGGTTGTTTTATTTTGGTACTTTTCTAGATTATAGACTCACCTCATTTCCTAAAAGGTGCACATAATTTTACGTAAGGTCAGCAGCCAAATATTGACGTTTACATTAGAGTATCAAGGTTCATCTATGGTACTAAATGTGAAATGAAGAGTCCAAACAGTAAAGTAGCAACACAGTTGAAGTTACTTACGAAATTTCTGGTGCGACTGGTCCAATGAACAACGAGGTTAGTCATGTTGCCAATGAGGTACGACGTGAGGCCAAGGTTGAATAGCATATACCCAATATCAAACAGCATCTCTATGATGTTCTCAGCATGTAAATCACCATAGCCTGTGGTTGTCAGGGTCACAATCGACCAGTAAAGTGAGGCTATGTATCTCTTCCATACACTTTGTGCCTTAAAATTTGGATATACTGCACCAATCCAAGTTTTTCTTGGATCAGGGTACTTGTCTGCTATTAGATAATAGAAGCATCCCGCACAGTGAACCGCAAACAGAGTAACCTGGAATCAAACATAAGCGAAGGAATTCGTGTCATGGTGACTTCCTACAACTAATATTGTATAAGAAAATGATAAATGTCATGCCATAAGACATATCATTTATATCTAATACATTTTTGTTGCTCTGCGTCTATTTTATGCATGTCCGACATGGGTATCGATCTAAATATCAGGGTTAGTTTGCTATCTATGCCCGTGTTTATATCCTATGTTTTGGGCAGTTTGTGATGAATAGATCAGATGTACTAGCCTTACTTCTGAATTGCAGAAACGGTGTTCCTATTTGACACCAGATTGAAAACTATTTTGTGGCCACTAGCACAATGAAAAAAGTACTAGGCAGTTTAGTGAGATATTTTTCTTCGGTCCATCATAATTCAAGTTGAAAATATTTTCAGAAAGTGACTTTTTAAAACTATATTCAGCTGAAACACGTGCAATGCCAAAGAGTAAAAGCAGATTTTAGTGATAGCAAGCATACCGAGATGAGTTTTGTGCAACGGGTCCAAAAGTAATTGAACCGAATATCTTTCTCAAGCCTGCAGCAAAAATAAAATAAAATACAGCACAGTTATATTATATGGTCAGCATCTTAAGTTTAATTTAATTTGAAATGTAGAAGAAATTAAAGGAGTATCCATTTGAGTTAATTTGGGTATGAACCTCGCAAACAAAGAGCTGACTCTTCTAAGCCGCCAGAGCCTAAGCATGTTAAGAGCTTTGAACCCGAGTCCACCATTGTGGTCCGTGAAAAGGAGGCTCAAAGACTGAAGTGGTGCAGTTGAACATACATCGAAAATGAACCATGTTGATAGGTACCTGTATGGACAACATTAATCAATTAAAGGCAAACCCAAACCAAACCCTTATCGTGGATTACATTACATACAGTTGCACATTTCGGAACTAAACTACAGATCGAGAGTTTGTTTCATCCGTTAAGCTATTAGATACGAAAATAGTAACTATCGTTACTAAATGTTGCACGTACTAAAACAATTGGTGAGACGTTTTATCATAGAATGGTACGGGGAATTATTCTGTGTATCTTTTAGTACGTTTTTGCCCCGCATAAATCCGACCAAATCAATATCTTGTAGACCACAAATGTAATCTATATATTAGGATTGGAGACAGTAGATATATATAATCCTACTTGTCTCAGTCAAATTGGAAGAGAAAAGACACCTATGTATCAAACTACTACTTCCTCCGTCCCAAATTAATCATCTATATTTCTTTTTCTAGATGAAGTAAGGTCCATTTTACAATTACCATTACTAGAAAATTTTCACGTGTTGGCGCACTACAATTCGCCGAATTTTATTTCTTTTATTTTTTAAAAAACTTTATAGTATCTTATCTTTTTTTTTTTGTTTTTTGGGCTAAAAAAGTGAAGATGCTTTAATGAACTTGGACAGATCAGCTGCAAATTTGGGTGGCAACCATACGGAGTAAATTGACACCGACCAATGAAGATGGTGAGGTGTGAGCAACTGACCTGATGGCAATTTTCTTGTGATCGTCTATCAAAAGGTACGTCCGCCTGTCCACGTACGCGACGAAGAAGGTGAGAATGATATCCACCGCAAAAAAGCCGTTCACAATGTGGTCTACTATGAACAGTGCGTCCTGTTTGTACGTCAAAAACGCAAACTCAAATGGGCATATCCATGCTGAGTACACCACCAGCCCTACTAGCAACATCTCCCATGCCCTGTAATATAATTAATATCGATCATTAGAGATTTGTTCGTTTCAACGTTGAAAATTTATGGACCCAAAAATGAAAGCATCTTCCACCCCCTCTATTGAAAAGGGAAAGATGCTTCCACTCCTCTGGAGATTGAACCGGAGAGGGCTTGCCTTTGCTGTAAGGCAAACCCTCTTGCCCAACGAGCCAGAGCTCTTTGGCTTTAGAAATTGTAGCTAGTTTTTGTCTTTTTTATATTATCTTGGGCTGCAAAGAGGATACCTAAGGTTTGTGTCGGTGTACAAAATACAAAATAGGATAAGAATTAAGGTTTCCGTTTGAAGGGGAAAAAAAAAGAAATCTTTATCCCTAAAGAATGCATGGCATGTAGCTTGACTACTTTTCTTTTTTAACAATGGTAAGTAAACCCACCCCTCTTTGGCCCTATATAAGTGGCTTGTTGAGGTTCACAACACAAAGAAATTGTCGCCCCCCCCCCCCCCCAAAAAAAAGAATTAAACCTGGGTGGAGAAGCTGAACCTTCCAACCTCATACTAATGGTGGTATTGCCCTTTTGGTACGTGGCTAAACAAATTGCAACAATAGAAGAACGTACTTCATGTACGAAACCTCACCTGTAACGAGGATCAAAAGGCGAGACAATGTGTTTCCTAAGCTTGGTAGCTTGGTTGATTCGAGCTCCGAGAGACGGTAGGATGTCACTGGTGTCAAAGATGCCGCCATAGCTGCAGCTACTTCCCTCAACTTTGAGCTCGTCGACGCAGAAGCGCTTAAAGAATGACTTTGAGCATGGAAGTGACATTGTTGTTGCTCAAAGAGTACTACTACTTAGCAAGAGGCTAGTTCTAGTTGTAGTAGTGGTGAAAGATCATATTCCCAAGTTTTTTCTGTTCTTTTTTTTTCTTGGAGGCTTGTAGAGTGGTGTTTGGGAAGGGGGGTATAAATAAGTAGGCAAATAAGAATCTCTCTTTTTCCATTGTTGCTTATTTTTTGAGTCAATCATGCTTGGGATTCATGATAATGTGACTTGCCAAGCGCGTTGGTATAAAGCGCGGAAGATATAAGTGAAAGGGGATCTTTTGTCTTTTCTCTCTTGTCTTGGAGGAGGAAGCTAAGGAGAAACAACACTTACTACACACATGATCAATGAATATATGAATGAATCCGACATGGGCCTACGAGAGGGGACTGCCTGGAATTTGGGTTTGTTATTTGCGTTGAAAATATGGGTTGATAAATGTGTAAAGTTTGTTAAGATATATATGAATGAATCCGACATGGGGTCTACGAGAGGGGACTGCCTGGAATTTGGGTATGTTATTTTCATTGAAAATATGGGTTGATAAATGTGTAAAGTTTGTTAAGATTGGTTGAAATGGGTTAAAGTTGATTGATGTTGGTTAAAATTGGTTAAAGTAGGTTGAATTTTTTTTTTTGGGGTATGATGGATAGAAATTGGTTAAAATAGTAGGAAGTGAGTTGGAGTTGGTTGAAGTTGGTATTTTTTTTATTGAAATTCATGAAGTTGGTTGAAATGGAATGATACGAGTTGAAGTTGATTGAGGTTGATAAATTTGAATCTACCAACGAAAAGAACAGGGTACTATCCTCTATAGTTAGACACGAAACTGCTTTTTTTTGCTACTATCATTAAGCAAAGAATTAACGATCCTTTCAAATAGTTTCTTTGTTTTTTTACTTACTACAGTAAAAACTATTTTACTATGAGTAATAAATTGTTACTGCGTTGTTATAAATTTTTGTTGTTGGACAAAAAGATTGTAAGATCACATACAATCCGTTCCCAAGGGGAGATAATCTGGGGCAGGTTAGGCATGGGTAGGCTCATTTGTGTTGCAATTTTCAGATTTTTTGAGGGCTACATGGATGTGAAAGGAGGGAAGAATATAGCCATGGTAAATGTAGGGGAGACGATAATGATAGTAAATGTAAGGAAAATGATATTGATGGTAATTAATGATGGGGTCTCTATCAATAACTTGGGGAAAGTGGGGAATCATGCCAATGGAGGGTTGGATATTGTAAAGGACATTTGTGTGCCATGTTATTTTGATGTCTTCCACTCCATTTTCACTCAATTGTCCACCGGGCCCCCCCCCCCCCCCCCACAACCTTTTAACTAAACATTAGGACAATATACAACACTAATAACACCACTTTTTAGTGTGAATTTCGCTTTCAACAGGTCTGAAAAGATCCAAATATATGTAATCTTATCTTTACAAGCATTCCTATCCATGGAGAGACTGATTCTAACAGGCCCATAAAAAAAAGGCCGTTAAAACTATATGTAGAGTGGAATATATGAATTTAAATATGCTTAGAAAAACTCTTTTATATATTTGTTTATGTACTTATTTGTTTATTTTAAATATAAAATTATACATGAACTAAGCTAATATTATTCCAAGTAAGTGTCTTAATTAAGAAAAATACTGCTACGTACTAGGGTTACTGTAATTCAGAATATTCCCATTTTCTTAATCATTTTGATGGGGACCACGAATACCAGCTTTGAGATGATTCTGAAAAATCTAGAGCAATAATTTTTGGCAGGGGGAGTGATCAAATGGAACCGGGACCAGATTGGCCCAGTGGATTCCTGGGGAGACCAAATCTCTGGACCGCCAAGTGGACCAATCGTAGACGTGTAAATTTTACGGCCCTAGAAAATTTAAACTGTATTTGTTTGCTAATTGAAGTAATTAACTTAATCTCTTCCTCTCAGGTCGGTGCATGATTAATGGCTTATTTAGTGACTATGTGTCTTGTTTGTTTTATAATTGTGGCAATGTCAAATATAATCTCAATCATTTTGTGTCTGATTAAGGTCAAACAAATAATTAAAACTTGGTCATTTCAAACATTGATTCAAGTTGAATAAATCCAGGTTAAGAGAAAACAAGTTGGGTTGTGCTGAATGTGACTAGTATATGGTTGTGAATTTAGATTATTAATTATAGTTTCGGAGAATTAGATCATATGAAAAATGAAAAAGTCCAGTTAATTTTATATGTTAAAAATAAATTATTAGTATTGGAGATAATTTTGAATTATTAATTCTTGTTGTTCTTTGATTTTTGTTGAAAATAATGCTTTTATAAGAAGTAGAATTTGTTAAGAGTTGTAGAGTTGATTAATTATATGGGTATCGATTGTCCTCATATTTGAAAAGATATTGCTAATTAGAGGCTTTCTTCATTCTCATCAACAGGTGTTAATTGAACGAGCATGCACGAAGGTAAATGAACGTTGAATTGTTCATTGTACGTATCATAATAGAATTTTAAAACCCTAAAATTTTAGGCATGTTGATAAAGATTTATATCTACATACTAATTTACAAAGTCAAATTGAAATAAGAGCCATACATATGAAAATAGATTCTACCCAATCTGCCATATAATCTACCCAATCTGCCATATAATCCTGCTTGTCCGAGCTGACCTTCTTACCTCGTGAGGCTTCTCCTTTAAAGTTAGATATATGCGATATCTTTATTTTAACTCACTTTTTAGTCTCAAGAGAAGTTGCCACCATCTTCCATTTTTCTTCTTTGGGATATCCAATTAAGATGCCTCAAAATATACTTCTATAACTCTTTTTGTGAATTAGTTATTAAATTATTAGTATAAGGGCTTTATACAACGTAAAAATATAATAAAGTTGGGTAAGTAAAGGGACATGTAGTCCATCTCATGACAGACGTCGTAAGATAGTTTTACGATAAATTTGTTATTTTAATTAAACTAATTATCTCGTCAAATTTTCGATGAGATTTTTAAATATACCATTCGAGATCTACAGTCGAGTCAAATTTCGACGGATTTTTTTGAAGGGATTTTAATCCATCAAAACATGTGACGGAAATTTTGACGGAAAGAAAAACTTAGTAACGGGAACACTGTACACGCAAATTTAGGTGCAAATTTTGACTGGTGTAGAGCAATTTTGTCAAAAAGTCTGTCATAAAAAAGTATTGTACAAATTTTAACAGGTCCCGTCAAAATCACTTGTAGATATTGATTTTTTGCAGAAATTCTGACAGGTTCCGTCACAATTTCTACAGTTTCATGTGCCATAGCTTTATTTTGACGCATTCCGTCAAAAATTCTGTCAAAATTCTCAATAAATTCATACAAAATTCTTTCACTTCCCACCATTCTCTCTCCCCCCCTCCCCAAATAATCCACCCCCTCTCTCTCATCTATTTTGATGGACGTCTGTCAAAATTTCCATCAAAATCATGTTGATGGGTTGTCAGTCCGTTTGTTGGAATTTTGTCAGATTATTAGTCCGTGAAAAATCTTTCGTCAAAATTTCTGACGGGTCGGTCGAAATATCCATTTCGACTAATGATTTTCAATGGATATAATTTTCTTCGAAATTCCCGTAAGCTAATTGTCCGTCAAAATATGCACTTTTTTGGTCAAAATTTCCATCAAAAACTGTCTTTTTTTTCTTGTATATCAGTTTTTTGTTTAACCCCTTTTTTTGAGTAATTTCTAACCCTTTTCAACTTTCAATTAGGAAATTTTCAACCTTAAATTTCAACATTTGCCATTATCTTTGTAAATTTGAAGTTGCAAATAATTAAGCTCTTGAGTGAAAAATCTTCGTAAAACAAGAACAAAATGATGAAAAGATTTTAATTTATTAAAAGAATAAAAAATAAAAATTGTTTAAAATTATGACTTTTTTACTGGAAAGAAGTAAAAAATAATAAAAATACATTTTTTATCCCAAAAATACACTTTTTTATAATAACAAAAACAAACAATTATTACAAAAATAGAAAATGATAAAAGATTATTTGAGAATTTATCATTATTATAATTAAATTTAAGTAAAACTTATTTTATGATTAGTAGGATTTTGATCCACGCACGATTCCTTGTACAAACCCATACACCCACAATTCACTACCCAATTAGAGTCAAAATTTCCCGGCGATGAAGAAGTTTATCAGGCGTGCCCAGTCACGAGTGACGGGTCGGGTCCAGGTGGCATTCACGCCTTCATGCTGGGGAATCGAATGAGAAGGTATGTGGTGGGGTCGAGTTGTTTGCCACATGGCACCTTCTAATTAGCCGCTACATACCATGTGGCATCATAGCATCGGTTAGCTTTTGCTTTTGTTTCTTTTCAAAGTGTAAATCGATTTTAGTTTTTCTTGCAATCAACGATTTTTGTTTTGTTGAACGACCAAAAATCATCAAGTCTCACGTTCTCCTTGTCTTTTCATCCATTAGTGGTGTTTATTTATGACAAACATAAGCATGTGGAATTTGAATACGGATGGTCTTACCATTTTGTCCGTTAACTATTCACGGAATCTTCACTCACAGTCACAGAGTTTAAATTGATAGTGGAAAAGTTAAACTAATTCAAATTTATTTCTGTTCACATAATTAAATAGTCGTTAAATTAGAGCATATGTACTACATAAGCATCTCCTTATGCTTTATACAATAAATCAACATAGAGGTTTGTAAGATCTACGCTTCAGACATAATTTCACTTAATATAATACAGTCTGATCTGATATTAATTAGGGAATCAGTTGAATCAAAATTCTTTTATCCAAAAAAATCAGTGTAAAGTTTAAATTGATAACAGAATACCTAAAACAGGTTAGGTTTTATAAGATAACTTCGTCAGACTATCTGGTTTTATAATGTGAGGGCAACCAGTCACTTTCTTACATCAAATATTGTACTCCTCATTATACACGATGAAAATAAAATTATAAATTGTTAAATAAAGTTCCCCCATAAAAGGAAATAAGTCCATCTAAGAGCTCATATCTTCAATAGGAAAATCCTATTTGAAGACGCAATGATAGAAGGAAGGAAAAACAAAGAGAACGAAGATCTTTCATAAACAATTTAAATTTTAGTCAGATTTGCTAAATCTATCAAAGTGTTTTATTCTAAAATATGACAAATTGTTTGGCAGCTTAAGAAGAAAAATCAAACTGAAATATATATATATATATATATATATATATATATATATATATATATTGAGGAGGGACGTTGGACCTTATCAAGCATGCTAAGGCAGTTAGGACTAAGGAAAGTTCATGAATGACCCATAAATGACTTGAATATCGCGTGTGGTCATGAATACAAATTAATGAATCCAAAATAACATTCTAGGATAGTTTGGTTTGAGGTTGATTTATTTGTGCCAAGGGGCCCTTCAATTCTTTTCTATTGCAAATTTCCCCATCTTCGGCATTTCCTTTTGTCTGGAAGATGTCGTTGCCATAGTTATGTTCTAATTCCGATGCCCTAGTCCTTCTATTAATCATTTCCTTTCGAACCCACTAAAGTTCGGAATATTTTAAGTGAAGGTACAAACATCTTCACATTGATCATTTCTCTTCTTTTTTTTTTTTTTCTTCCTTCTTAAGGAAAGGTTATAAAAATTATATCGATAAATATTAATAAAATAATATAAATTACCTATGTATAGTACTATCCACATTAAAATTGGTTAGAGCTTAGAAGTGTTTAATTCAACAATTTAGCTATATATCTGGTGCAAGTTAGTGTAACTAATTGTTGAACTTCAGTCTTTATGAATATAAGCTAAGTGAGGTTCCAATCTGGATTCAATTGACAAGGTGATGTAACTCTTTGTCTTATAAACATATTCTAGACCTTCATTCTATCATAATTAATAAGGTTGGGTACGCTCTCTCATATATATGACAAGATTAGTCATTTTGGGGACAACAACAAATCTAAGAATCGGTGCATATAAATCGAATTAACTTCTATCGAAATGATAAACTTTTAGGTTATAATAATTGGGTGTTACCAAATCAATCAATAGATACAAGTTAAGTGAAGTTTTATCTCAAAAGCTAATTGATAATGAGTCGTGTAACTCTCTTACTTAGAAACATACACAAGTTCTTTTATTTTATTAATGTGTGACAATCTCGTTTAATACTATCCAACGACAAGGTGTTAATTAAGGTTTAAGTTCTCCCTATAAACGTTGACTTTTATACGCCCTTTTTTTTTTACCAAAAAAGTAAAACTAAATAAATATACGTAACAAAAGGAAAGGATTTGGCTTCGAGGTCAAAACCTTGGTAAACAGTGGGAAGAAAAGAGAAAAAAAGATTGATTTACCATTTTTGTCTTATTTTTCAATTTGCTGGTCCAATTGAAAGTCTACAGTAATATAATGTTTATCACAAGTGACTGATTGAATGCAAAGTGCCTTCCCATTGATTCAGTTTGATCCATTGATGAAGACATTTTGTCTTTGATTCTTCAAAATCAATGCAAATTAAAATTGGCTATGGTTAAGGTCAACTTCAATGGGCAATCAAGGATTTGACCTTAATTCAACCAATCGCAATCCATTAGAACATATTATGTAATTTCAACGTTAGGTTTTCGGGTTGAGGGCATTAGGGTTGGGAATGAAGGGCTAATTGAATGGAGGCTTTTTCTTGGGGGGAGGTGTTTATACAAAATTTTCCTGTTTCTAGTTTGTTTCTAATTAATTTGATAAATTCAATATCTTTTTATTAATCATATTAATTTTGCTATTTGAGGAACTGTCCCGCGGGGGGGGGGGTTATTGATTATCAAAGATCACATGGAAAGCAAGAAAAACATACTCGCAGCCGGTTACACGCATTTCTACAGTAGGGCGAAAGTTCTACTCTCTAGACTTCCAACCAGCATTTTTGATGCATGGAACATATGGTAGCATTCCTCCTCAGTTTCACTTTTTATTGTTTTTTAATAATTTTTTTTAAAAAAAATATTATTTAGATAGTTTTTTTTAAAAAAGTTGTATGTTATGGGGTGGGTCCATGATAAATATTTTATTGAATTATATAAAATAGAATTCCATGAGTTGAAAAAATGTAGGAATGCAAGTTTTAAAAATGAAACTTTTGCTTATATAACAGGGTAGAATCCCAAATTTTGGAACTCACATTGGAGATCCTCTTAACTGAGAGCATCCTTAGCAGGTGGCACGCGTTTTACCTGTGGGTACCCCTGTGCTACATGTCGCGCCTTTATTCGCTATCATAGAAATTGCCCCGCGCGGAGGAGCGCCAGACCGTTTCCACATGTGTTGCAATTTTTTTTGTACTTTTGTTATTTTTTTTGTTTTTCCTTTTTTTGCTTAAAATATTATTTAGATGGTAAAAAAAAGTTATATGCTATGGTGTGAGTCCGTATAATATTTTATTGGGTATTCATATTAGAGTTCCATATGTTGGCAAAGTGAAAGAATGCAAGTTCTAAAAAATAAAATTTTTGCTAATATGGTAGGATGGAGTTTCAAAATTTGGAACTCTCATTGAGAATGCTCTAAAACTTTTTGATTAACATGGCAAAAGTAAAAAAAAGTGGGTAAAAAAAGTAAAATTAAAAACTGAGTGATATATATATGAAGTAGTTTTTTGTTTTTTTCGGCCACCAAGATGGTCGAAGTTTTCTATCCATATTGGTAAGTTGACATTTGCTAAAATTTACTCCGAGATTTTAATCTAGGGTTTTTCAAATTAAGATGGTCAAAGTTTTAAAATAATCAATCAAAAATTGTTGCAATTGAACTCAATTACAAACATCTAATATAAATGAATATATAATTATTAAATATGGCTATGTTTGAATGATTGTATTTGTTCATAACTTGATGTAAAGTTTTTAACTTTTATGTAGACATCCTTATATCGAATATTCAATAAAAATGCGACACGGTTCAAACAACGTAAATCACAACTTTTTGGCAAATCATCACATGAATGACTCAGTAAACCACAATTTTTCACTAAATTCATTGTCTTTCATGATCACACTATGAATGAACACAATAAGTTCCCATAGTAAAGGACTTATCTTTAGGTACCAGTAGGACTTCTTGTGAGCCCACGCTCACAAGAGTCACAAAGAGAGTCCTACATGTTTGGAAAGCTTAGATTTGTAGATGTGGACACAAAACCATATCAGTTGCTTTGATCCTGTCTTAGTAGATTGAAATTAAAAATATTTATTTATTTATTTATTACAATGGTTATGTGTTATGTGTTATCTGTCAGGTCCTCTATTTCAGGGAAGATTCAACAGACCAACCAGTTCAGAAGAAAGGAGACAAAGCTGTCAGGAGTCAGGACCCAAGGTACACTTAACCTGGGTGGGGAGGATGGAGCAAAAACAAGTATGTCAAATTGCAACAAGCAGATCGGCAAAAACAAAAATAAAAATTCATCAAATGAATACGAAGGAATAATTATGTATGGTGGCCCCAAGTCGACTAATTTATTTATTTATTTTTTCTTTCGGTAGGTTATTATTGTATCAGTTTCTTGACATTTGTGGTGTAGAATGTAGATTAGCTGCCCCTTGAAAATTGAGATATTTTCATAGAAAGCAGAATGAAATGACCCTACCCAATTAAGAGCATTCCAGAAATACTTTTTGAAAAAAATTATAGTGTGGTTGGTGAAGAAGTTTGAAGGCTTTTCGTTTGATATGATGGTCATCTCATCCTTCTTTGTACAATTCCCACTCTCACGACAAAAAAATAAAATAAAAATTGCAACCAATTTCAACGGTACATCGAAATAAATTGTCATTTTAAGTAACCTGATAATTGACTCGGTAAATACAGTTCTTTAAAAATAAACGAAAACAATTCACATAATTCTTTCATTTTAAAAAAGAATACAATGACGAAATAAACTTTCCGAAAGTAACAGAAATGCTACTCCACCTTTTTAGTCGTAAATTTGATTATACTGAAAATGAATTTATATAAGGTGGATATGGAAGGTTTAGGCCCGAACCTAATAATGAAATCAGACTCAAACTAATTGAAAAATAAAAAAGTTAGTTGGCTTGTGAAGTTCTTTCCTCACAGGAATCTGCATTTGTACAGCTTGAGTAGGAACCACATGTTAATGGCAATGCAGGGAGATAATTGGCAGGAAAGTGTACGTACGTGAGTTGTGGGTTTTTCATATCCGTGATTGTAGGGTCCTACACGACCACCAACAGGTCAGGATGAACACATGGACGGACACAGACCTATACTGTTTGTACACTAATGGCTACCACGTCCTAAAGTTTAAAGGCACCTTGTAATAAAATAAAGAGACATATCCCCAAAGTTATGCCTACTATTATCACCTTCTCCTCCCAAGGGTGGAAATCTTAGTTTCTCTTTCTCTCCTTCATTTTGTTCATCACACCTTATTCATTAATGGTTAAATTTTTATTTTTGCCAAAAAAAATTAAGAATAAAAAGACATCGATTGTTGAAAGTATAAAATTTTTACATAGACATTGGTTCTGATTAACCTTAGATTTTTACAATTATAACATTACGCATGTAATACGATAGGGTTGATTCGATTAATTAATTATAACTACAAAAAAGTTTCACAAGTCAAAAATAGACAATTATGAACCATATAACAGATTAATTTTGACTAAAACAAGGTATCAACGCTCTTTATTTATATGCTCGACACCCTCACCACCACCATTAATTAAAGTTGGGACAAAACGGATGGCCCCTATTCTCAATTCTCATCCAACCACGTACACCAAAAAAAGAAAAAAGAAAAAGAAAAGTGGAAAAGCAAAAGGCAAAATTAGAACATGTGTTGGCTCTAATCTCAATCTAAACAAAGTGTCATTTACTGTTTGCCTGCTCAATTATTAGTTAAGGTCGTTGTATAGGCATGAAGCAGGTTAGAGGTTGGCAAAATGGGACCGTTAAGTCGGCCAGAAGGTCGGCAGCTCAGGCGCGTCAAACCAACTTAACCGTCCCCCCTATATGACGACATTGTGGCAGTTATTTTTGGCGGGTTTTAGTCCCCTGCCACCCCAACCCAAAATATACATATCTATATCGACCACCTTCATTCATGGCCCTCCATATTTCAAACATTACATTCATTCTTGCCTAAATCAACATTTACTCGTCCCAAATGTTGAACTGTATATATATGTTGGGTATTGTATATTTGTGTTGTCACTATTGCTATTAAAGTTTTAGTTGGTCGTTGGATGAATAGTTTATGGCAAATGCTAAACATCGTCCCCAGTGCGACAATTAAGGTACAATAAATATGGAACCTCAATAGAATTTTCAATAAAATTAATGAAATTTTTAAATATTTTAAATTAGCATTGAATGGTCTAATTTATTACTATAATCGAAATTCCTAAATTATCTACCGTATTTCACCCATTCAAGAGCCCAAGAACCCAACCTTTCAGTTTTCCATTTTCATTTCCCAGGTGCACACCTAGCAATTAGCATTAATGTTTGCTTCTCTCCCCTGGCCTCTATCTTCCCTCTCTTTAAGCTTGGTGCCTTTTCATAGCTTTGCAAACCTAGAACTTGAAATCAAATCATTTCGCATTGTGTGATCAAATTTTTGGGTTCTGGGTTCACCATATTTGCCGGCAAAGCCGGCCACAACAGGTTGTCTTTTTGTATCACAGCTAAGTCAAGGGCGGTGTGTTTGGATGGCACAACCGCACAAGTGGTGGAGCATGGGCGATGTTTATTGCTGGGTGGAGATATGATGATGGTGGTGGTTGGCACTCTCGGGGAAACATAGTGATATAGTGAGGGCTGTTGCAATGGTGGTGAGGTGGTTGTAATGGGGCTTGGATTTTTTTTTTTGAGGTAAATTCTCAATTAGTGTATGGAAAATTTTGATATAACACATTAAATATATTAATTGCAATTATTTTAAAGCTTTAAATTAATATCCACATTTAATTTAGATTCTTGTTGAATTAATATTGGTACCATATTAATTGTATCTTATCTATCGCCCCCGGGGCAATGTTTAGCACGATCAATAATTTGTTTGATTCAAATTTGAATACACCTTGTTCTTTGATATTTAAGTTCAATTTAATTTGAGTTAACTCATACTAAACAATGGCACACGCGCGCGTACACACACACACACACATATATATGTATATATGTATATGTATCATTGTTGATCAGTAATTATAAATACACATAATTAACGAGAAAATTTTAAATTAAAGAATATGCTAAACAACGGGTCTTATGGAATCAACCTCTCTATGGGTAGGAATACCGGTAGAGGTAAGGTTGTCTACAGTTGGATCTCCCCAAACTCCGCAAAAGCGGGACCCACACTGGAAGTTTGTTGTTGTTGTTGTTGCTAAACAACATTATTGCATGTCAAACATCGTGGGCATTAAGGCTAGGGTGCCTAGGGATTCACTAGGTCAACCTAAATTCGGTGGTATCTTCGGTTTATCGTGGAATCTTCAATAATATAAACGCAAAATGGTATACGTTATTAGATGCATTCACATTAAGCTACCTCGCACTTCCCAACATGCACATCAATGTATGAAAGATGATTAGGCTTCTAACTAAGATTCTGGACAATAACACTGCATATTTACATGAAATTGTTGTTGCTTAAGAGTACAAGACGATCAAAAATTTAGGATCTGAGGTCATATTTCTCCTGCATCAATCTTGTACTTTCTTTGTAAAAAAACAATAACAGAACCAATTAATCTTTTAAAATAAATTTTTACAAAATTTCCTTTTCGTTAATCTAATGTACCCTTTCTGCAACATTTGTATGACTTACCCAGATCTATACACTCGAAATATGTAGTGCCATGTAAGAAAGGATAATCTATATTTTTTTTAAATGTAGAAAAACTTCCTACCCCAGCCCAGTGAGCCCACTCTCAAATAATGCATGAGGGCTCCATTTAGCTGAATAGCACATCCTTAGGCCCAACCTTGGAATTAGACTCGTGCCGCTGGCCCAATTCTTCATTGCTAATGGTTTGCAACGTCTGTTTCATCCAATTTCAAAGCAAGCGCACGTAATACACTTATGCAGTTACACACAATTAAGAAGTCCTAAGTTATGTCCCGATATTCGACTTAGGGCCTGTTCTTTTCGTGGGTAAATTTCAAAAGATTTACTTCAACCTATTTTAACTCACTTCAATCCACTTCATCCTTTTATCCACCCTAATTTACCTACGAAAAGAACAGGCCCTTAAGTATATTTTGACGAGATTGGCTCCCCTTTCTTCAAGTTAGGTTTTAGACTTTAGCATAATAGTACTTTTGTGATTTGAAGGTTATTGTTGTTGCCTGTTGGATTCAAGATCTATACTTCCTTCAGATTTGCAGTTTTTGAGTTTGTTTTCTCGAATCTCTCTGTTTCTTTATTTTTGATTGCTTTCGTTTTTTCATAGGTGCTAGGATGATGCTTGTTGATTATTGTGCTGAGAATCTCATTCTATTTAGTGGCTAAATCTCTTACCTTGGGTTGGGATTAATGCTGATTTTACCTAATTGAATCGCAATTTAGCCCTTAATCTTACTTGCTCCATGAACGTACTTGAATTCTACTTCGCTCGCCACATGTTCGACGAATTAGTAAACAAAGTATTTGTCTATTTCTATTAGGGTTTAGGGAAATGTTGAAAGACGAAACCTTCACCTAGCGCAACTTAGTAGACTGTTACAATTTTGATATGAAAATAATTGAAATCCTAATTAGGATAGATTGTAGATCTTGTTATCGTTCAACTTTTAGTCACGAAAATAAATGACTATACTTTTAGGATTAGTCTTCGACCCTTGAAAGAGGGAGGGGACGGGCTAAGTTGACATGCATGCTTGGGTGAGCTTGATAGGATTAATAATTGATTCGCTAGCATAATTGCATCGTTAATTCCAACCCAAGTGTTTTAATCTTTTGATATCTTATTCGAACTATTAGTTGCTATCGCACTCTTGGTTAATAATGAAAATCCTCATATTTGATTTGCCTAGATTAAGTAGATTATTTAGTCTTGATAATTAAAAGCGTGACTTGTCCTATGATTTAAAATAGGTATTTATATATTATAATTAAATGAAGATACAAATTAGTTTCTTGTTGACTTCCATGCAACATGCAAGGCATTCTACTTATTTGATACGAGAAATCTCGTACGCTTCTGTCTATATGACCGTTCCAATAAAAACTTGACAACTTGATGGCACTCATGCTCCATGCCGTAAACAAAAGGTCTATTTGCATAATGTTCTCTTACCTCGACAAGAAGAGCAATGCAAATTCCTTAGATCTCTGCCATGGTGCAATATGGTACAAGGAAGGCCGCGCATCAACGAGGAGCTCTGCAATATCTGCCATACCTTCCCTCAAGGTAGACATGACAGCTAGACGTAGAGTGTTTCCCTCTGGCCTTTTTCATCAGTTATGTACAAAGCCTCGTTGAAATCTCTTTTGCGTTGGGAGTTAAATCATCCCTCTTAAAAACATACTCAAATGGCGACAAGTCACCTATCTCTATCCAATTGTGTAGTGTGTGCGTGTGGGGTTCCATGTTGGAATGAGAAACCCCATCCATTGACAATATTTCCAATGCGGTTAGTTCCCAACCATCCGGTGTTAGAGAGAGAGAAAAAGTTAGTTTTTCTATGTCAGCATTATCTGTTAGAAGTTTGTTAGAACAGTTCGTTATCTTTGTACACAGAGAGCAATATTAGCTAAAATGCTGATAGACTCTCTATATAGATGATAATATAGAAATATTCTTCCTTCTTGATTCTTTCTTTCATTCACAGATTCAAAAATCAAAACCCATATGTCAACATGGTATCAGAGCCACAAAAACTCTGAAATTACTATCCGTGCTATTCATTCAGATCATTCTTCGTCAATTGTTTCTTTTACAAAATACATTCATATTTTGCTGCAAATTCTTCAAGATTCGATCCTATGTACAATTGTTTCCCATTGATTCATTCGATTCTTAACTCAGAGATTCATTGATTCTGAGATCAGTTCTTGATTTTTCGTTCAAACTATAAACATGACGACCCCAGAAATCTCAGCTGAAGACCTTATTGAGGCTTATCTTCTACATCCCTCAGACCATCCCGGTCTGCTGCTAGTTTCCACTCCTTTTGATGGGACTGGATTTGGATCCTGGAAGCGAACGATGATGATTGCTCTTTCTACCAAGAGCAAACTCTACTTTGTTGATGACAGTCTTCCAAGGCCTCAGGCTACTTCACCGGAACTGAAGAAGTGGACAAGATGTAATGATATGGTAATGTCCTGGATTCTAAATGTCTTGACTAAGAATATTGCTGATAGTGTCATATATGCTAAAACTGCAAGACAGATGTGGGTTGAATTAGAGGAAAGGTTCGATCAAGTGAATGGTGCTAAATTGTATCATGTTAAGAAAGAATTATGCACCATCAATCAGGGTACACATGATATAACATCGTATTTCACCAAAGTGAAAAGTCTATGGGATGAATTAGATGATCTTGATGAGATACCATTATGTATTTGTTCCTCTGCTGACAAGTTGCATAAAAGGGAACAAAATCAGAAACTATTACAGTTCTTAATGGGATTAAATGACGACTATAAGGCTGTTAGAGGCAACATTTTAATGATGAATCCCCTGCCAACCATTGGTCAAGTTTATTCTATGCTTATTCAAGAAGAAAAACAGAGAGAAATCAAATCCATAGGTCGATTTTTTGGTGATTCTGCTTCTTTGGCTGTAGAAGCACACAAACCAAATCATGCCTATAAGGGCAGAATTGAGAGAATTGAGGGAAGACTGGAGAATTTTTCAAGTAAGTTCGAGAGGGCTGAGATTGCAAAGAAATCCAATCTGTTTTGTAACTACTGCAAGAAAACTAGGCATTCCATTGATAAATGCTATAAGTTGCATGGTTTCCCTCCAAACTTCAAGTTCAAAAATCCCAGAAGAACAGCTGCCTCAGTACATGCCAATGACCAAGAGAATGGGATTTCAATTCAAGAACATAGTTCTTTTGGGTCCCAAAGCAATGTCACAGTCCCAGGACTAACACAAGAGCAGTCATCTCAACTGATTGCTTTGCTTCAGAATGTTCAAGCCACCAAGTCTGGACACAACACATCTTATCAAGGTTCTGATTATTCTACCCCAACAACAGCATTCACCAGTTTTGCAGGTACTGGTACCATTGGTCACACACAAAAATTATGTCTTTTGTCCTCAGTAGCTGATTGGAAGAATATATGGATTGTTGACACTGGAGCTACTGATCATATGTGTCACAATAGAGATCTTTTTACTGATCTCACTAATCTTTTTAAGCCTGTTGTTGTGACTTTACCTGATGGCAAGAGTGTCCCAGTCACTCAATCTGGAACCATTAGTTTTAGCAATACTCTATCATTACATGGAGTTCTTTACATACCCAGTTTTAAATACAATCTATTGTCAGTAAGCAAACTATGCAATCGTGATGGATATTTCATAGTTTTCACACCCAAATGCTGCCTTATGCAGGCCCCTTCAGTGAAGAGGCCTCAGGTTCTTGGTGAATACTTTGGTGGTCTTTACTTGCTGCAGTCACGACATGAGGCCAATGAAATTGGTACAGATGCTAGCTGCTGCTCCAAGAATATCTTCCCAAGAAATCAGATCAATGCATACACTTCTAGGAGTTCCTCAGATGATGTTACTCTCTAGCATGCTAGACTAGGGCGTTTACCTTTTGGCAAATTACTAAGTTTGGGTCTGTTTCCTACTCAGTGTTCTGCTGATGTAATAAGGCAATGCCTAGTTTGTTCTAAGGCCAGACAGCAAAGGTTGCCATTTCCCCATAGTCAAATTCATTCTACACATTGTTTTGAGCTTATCCATATTGATTTATGGGGTCCTTATCATGTTCAAACTTACAATGGTTACAAATATTTTTTGACTATAGTCGATGATTATAGCATGACTACTTGGACTCATCTTCTAACAGTCAAGAGCAATGCTTTGCCTCTTATTAGAGCTTTTGTAGAGATGGCTTCTGCTCATTTTAATGCAAAAGTACAAACCATCAGATCAGACAATGCACTTGAGCTTGGTCTCAGCAAAGAAGCAACAGAGTACTTCATGACTAAAAGGATTCTTCACCAAACTAGTTGTGTGGGAACACCTCAACAGAATGGGGTGGTTGAGAGAAAGCACAAACATCTACTTGAGACCTCTAGAGCTCTATTATTTCACTCTAATCTGCCTATCAAGTATTGGGGTGAATGTGTGTTAACTGCTACTTATCTTATTAACAGATTTCCTTCTAAGGTCCTTAAGGGTCTGAGTCCCTTTCATCTGCTATTTGGTAAGAAACCATCTTATGATCACCTCAAAGTATTTGGAAGCCTTTGCTATGCTTCAACCCTGAAATATGGTAGAGACAAGTTTCAAGCCAGGGCTGTTCCATGTGTTTTTCTGGGTTATCCTTTTGGTCAAAAAGCTTACAAGGTTCTAAACCTTGAAACACATCAAGTCTTTACTTCTAGAGATGTGGTCTTCCATGAGAAGACACTACGTTACAAGTCCATTTCAGCTGCAAATAACTCTACCATCTTCCCTAATTCCAGTTTTCATGAATATCATGAACATGAGCCTTGTTCTAACACTACTAGAGAGCAGCTTCAAGATGTCTCCACCAATTCTCCTCTTGCTTCTCACTTGTCCCCTCCAATAAATCTTAATTCTCAGCACACATCCAATTTCCAACCAGCTAGAAGGTCTCATAGGCCTCACAAGACCCCCACTTACCTTTCATGCAGCAATGTGTTGACAAACAATCACACTTTTCAACACTCCTACTGCCCTAATACAGTGACCTCTATCTGTTGTAATGTCACTGCAGTCAACCCACACAGCCTGTCAATAAAATCTCCTACTTCACTTCAACATTTGAAGTCTCATCAGGAACCCACTTCCTATAAAGAAGCATCCACAAGTCCTGAATGGCAGGAAGCTATGGCAAAGGAATTTGAGGCTCTTTGAGATAATAACACATGGGACTTAGTTCCCTTACCTACAGGCAAGAAACCTATAAGCTGTAAATGGGTATATAAGATTAAGTACAAGGCAGATGGTAGTGTTGAGAGGTGCAAGGCTAGACTTGTTATAAGGGGTTTCACACAAAAGGAAGGCATAGATTATATAGAGACCTTCTTACTTGTGGTTAAGATGACCACAATTAGGAGCCTCATTGCTACTGCAGTCAAAAAGTATTGGCCCATTTACCAATTGGATGTTAACAATGCATTTTTACGCGGGGATCTGCATGAAGACATTTACATGAAACCCCCACAAGGTCTGAATGTTGCTGGAAATATTGTCTGCAAACTGAAGAAGTCTTTGTATGGGCTTAAACAAGCATGTCGACAATGGTATGCTAAACTGTCTGATACTTTGAGGGACATTGGATTCCGGCACTCTAAAAATGACTATTCCTTGTTTTGCAAACAGCAGAATCAGTCCATAGTTATTGTGGCTGTCTATGTGGATGACATAGTTGTGACTGGAAATGATCCCAAGGAGATCACATATTTGAAGACCTTTCTCAACAATAAATTCAAAATCAAGGATTTGGGTGAACTCAACTATTTCCTAGGTATGGAAGTTATTAAGGCTCCTACTGGCATGATTCTTACTCAACAAAAATTTGCATTAGATCTCTTGAAAGAATTTCAGTGTGATGAACTTCCACCTGTCAATTGTCCTTTGGGCCCACTATTTAAAGAGCCTTCCAATATAGAAAGCCTGGCTGATGCTACTAGTTACAGGAAACTAGTAGGCAAACTCAATTACCTCACCAACACCAGGCCAGATCTTGCATTCTCAGTTCAATATCTCAGCCAATTTCTACAAGCACCAACTGCAGCTCATTGGGCAGCAGCCTTACATGTTCTAAGATATATCAAGAAGGAGCCAGCTCAAGGTCTATTTTTCAACAACAAAGCTGATTACAAGTTAGAGGCCTTCTGTGATGCTGACTGGGCTCAATGCCCTTGTACTCGAAGATCTATCAGTGGCTACTTCATAATGATGGGAGGTAGCCCTATTTCCTGGAAATCCAAGAAACAGCCCACTGTGGCCCTCTCCTCTGCTGAAGTTGAATATAGATCAATGAGGGCTGTCACTGCTGAATTGTCTTGGCTAACAAGATTACTCTCTGGCAAGGCATAATGAAAAGGTGTACACTGTCGACAATCCACCTGTAACTACTGTCTGAGCATTAAACAATGTAGTTGTAGTTGACGATGATCTATAAAAGTTTAGGATGAGCTTCACGTACAGTCTTGTAACGGTTGTTCTTGGCCACAAAATGAAGTGGGTTGCATTCATCTTTGCCTTTTTGACAAAGTAGTGAGTGCACGATAGAAGGGGGAAGTGCTTTGATTGCTTGATCTATGAACGCCGCACTTTTGCTACTTGCAACAAAATGAAAAATGTTACCTTTCGAAGTAACCAAACAATAAGTCAATTATATAAGTATAAGCATAAACTAATTATCACAAAATACATATGTGAAGATGCTATATTATGAAGCTGGAAAATCAAGGTTCGAAAAATTCTCAAACAATAAAATTCAAAAATTCATGTTTCGAAAGATTAATGTTATGAATCTCTGATGTCAAAATGTCAATAAACCGTTACGTGACCTTTTTTATAATTGTTAGATATGCCGTTTTTTGTACACTTTTACGGGGGGCCCCCCCCCCCCTCCTGCGCGCTGAGCAGTGTGTCCAGCGACCGATGACAAACTGTGTTTTCGCGGCGCACAGCTTGCCCGGAGTACCAATACCTCCGCTCCCATGAACAACTCTTTGAGGACTTTTATCAAACACCTCGGGTGCAACTTTCTGGCATTGGCACGCTTTTCAGCCCTTCACTCTTTCTCCTCTCTCTCATCCCCACACACCACAGAGCGATTCGCACAATCGCAACCGCAGCAACAACAGCAAGACCCATATGCGTTGATGAAAGAAGACCCAATTCAAATATGCTCAGACATCTGGGTCAAGTCCTTCTCCACCCCAAAATCCAAGCAATTCGCCAATCTCACTGGCTTTCTCTCCAAATTCGACATCTGGGTCTTGGCCTATCAACGTTCTGTCGCTCATTTCACGGGTTCTTTCCCCTCTCGCAGCGCCATTAGCTCTCAGGTACTCCATGACCTTCTCTCTCTTCGTAACGCCATTGTTAAGGGTCAATTTTGTTGGAATATGAAGACTGAGCCCTTCATTCGCAGCCCAACTGAGAAACCCATGTCCAACAGGAAGCTCCAGAAGTTTCTGGAATCCAATCACCCTCCTTTCCAAGACCGTGTGGTACAAGAGGTACTGTTGCTGATTCTTGAACCTGTGTTTGAGTCTAGGTTCTCATCAAAATCGCATGCTTTTAGGCCTGGCCGAAGTGCCCATACTGTTATTAGGACTATTAGGAGTAATTTTGCTGGGTATGTTTGGTTCTTGAGAGGTGATTTGAGTGAGGTTTTGGAGAATGTGGATAGGAATTTAGTGATGGGATGTTTGGAGAAAGTGGTGAAGGATAAGAGGGTGTTGGGTTTGATTAGTTCTGCACTTAGAGAACCAATGACATGTGGGTCGGAGTCCGGTCGTGATCATGAGTCAAGGGAAGCAAAGAGAAAGAGGAGAAAGGGGGAGGAGAAAAGCAAGAGAAGGAAGGTTTTGAATCCAAATGAGCCCAAACCAGACCCATACTGGCTAAGAACATTCTTCGATTTTGCTCCAGAGGAAGCAGCTAAGGTGCCGAGTTATGGGTATTGTGGCATCCTCAGCACATTATTAGCTAATGTATGTCTTAGTGAATTGGATTATATGATGGAAGAGAAGATAGCGGAGTTCTGTGGGTCATTCATGCGCAACCCCATGTGGAAGAATTCGATTGATGATGGCTGTCACAACCCTGCTTGGCCTGAGTTTGTTCCATCCTGTGGGAAGGAGAAAACAAAAAAGATGGATTACATCAGACATGGTGGGCATTTCTTGGTAGCCATTCGAGGATCTAGGGAGAATGTGGTGGAGGCTAAGGAGGGGATAATTGGATTCTGCAAGACAGAATTTGGTATAACGCTGGATAAATCGAAGTTGCAGATTGAACATGTAAGCAGGGGAATTCAGTTTCTGGACCATGTTATTTGCCATCGAGTGATATATCCAACGTTGCATTATACTGGGACTGGTGGTCAAATTGTTAGTAGAAAAGGTGTAGGAACTTTGCTTTCTGTTACAGCTAGCCTGCCACAATGCATACGTCGATTCAGGCACCTTGAGTTGCTAAAGGGTGATAAGGATCCGGAGCCTTTGCCATGCACTCCAATGCTTTATTCAAGCCAAGCTCATACAAATTCTCAGATGAATAAGTTCCTTGAAACAATGGCTGATTGGTATAGATTTGCTGACAATCGTAAGAAAGTTGTTGGCTTTTGTGCTTATGTGATCCGTAGCTCTCTGGCAAAGTTATATGCTGCCAGATATAAGCTTAAATCTCGGGCGAAGGTATATAATATCGCTACCCGTGATCTTAGTAATCCTCTGAGAGAGCGAGCAAATAATATGTCATCTGAATATTCAGATCTCTTAAGGCTGGGTCTTGTTGATGTCATTGAGGGTGTCCAGTTTTCTCGCATGTCTTCGATCCCAAGTTGTGACTACACTCCATTTCCTCGTAACTGGGTTCCTGAGCATGAAAAAGTTTTGCTTGAATATATTAAGTTACAGGACCCAAAATTCTTTTGTGAACTGCTTGTATCCATCAAAACGCAAGGTCTAAGTCTGCCACAAGATGAAATATCTGAAACTGTGTGGGACTTTAAGACATTTGGTGTTCGACGGTTTGTCACTGAAATGGAAAGGCATCAGACCACTATGAATGAGCTACAGGCGCCACAAGATGTGGACTTGTGTTTCAGTTGATATTGTCACATGAGATTGGTCAAGAGTCTGGTTCAGCCATCTTCATCTTAGCATGCTTGATGACGGAAGAGCTGAGAATTTGTGGAATGCCTGAGATTTCTGAGGGTGTGAGGCGCAAAGCAACTAGATTCCTTGGGCTATATTTTTTGTGAATCAACATAGTCTTGATGATTCTGGGACATGGGATCTCCCTTCAGTCCTTGTTCCCACGGATCTTGAAAGATCAATATCTCATCAGTCCTGTTGGCATTCTGGTGCGGTAAAGTAACGCATTTGTTAGTGCTAAGAAGGTATTGATCTCGTTGTAATTATATTTTCTTGCCAAGCGACAATCGAGGCTGAATCTGAGAGAGAAGTGCTGATCAATAATCAATTGGTTGATGAATTATCATTTAACGAGGATACGAAAATACAACCTTTTATGCACACTAGCTCCCTACCAGAGTGTTAAGATAAAAGATACACTGGTGTAGAGAATCTGGTAGTCTTATACTTGTGACACCATTCTTTTATGTTACATTGTTCATGCTACAGTTAGTCACCCCCCCCCCCCCCAAACCCCCACCTCGTGAGGCCTTTAGTTCATATTTGCCTTTTATGCTTCTAAGTTGTTGATGAAAGAAAATTTGTCATATGTGGGACGTAAAAAATACTGCTTTTTAGGGAAAGCAAAACACATGGTAAATGGAATAATACACAAAATGAGACCATTCCCATAGAATGAAATGGGCCTAATTAGCTTTTTTCATGTGTTTAGTTCTATTTGTTAAGTTTGATTTACGTAGATGTTCTCCAGTTGAGACTTACATAAGCTAGTGTGCAAGGAACTTCTTTCCTCTTTAGTAGTTTACTTGGCTTGCATTATCCGTTGCCCTTATTCATACTCTAGATTGGTGCAATAGTTCTAGGATCTATTTTAAACTAATTTCTGAAAATTTTGTAATTCTGAAGTTTGGGCAGAGTCATGGAGGCGGAGAGGGAGAGGCACTGAACTTTTGCAAGAGATTCTAAAGTATGATCTCGATTATAAATCTCCGATTATAATTTCGTAGAAGTCATAGAACAAAGCTACTGTGGCCTTCTTGTAATAGTTTTAATTGTTGTCAATGAAGTTGAGAACCTGGGGAACTAACTGTTACTGAGTAGGCTGTAAACATCTAAGAGATTGGCCCAAGGGAAATTTGATGTCACACTGTTGAATATTGGTTCTGGTTGAAATATATCTCTCCCTGCTTACACCCCCCCCCCCTCGTTTTTCATGTGTGATTGATTTACATTCTTTAGCAGGTGGCTAGCCATTGTTTAGGACTTTTGCTTCTTATAGAGCTTGCATTCTAAAATCAAGATGAAATAGTTACCGTAAGGGCGTCAGTGACATAATAGTTAAAATTGTGTAATCCAATATCATCTACGTCGAGCCCAGTCTTGAAAAGTGGTTAAGCCTCTAAAATGCAAAATTACTTTAGGTTCAACCATTTGTGTCTGTATTATAATGGTGCCATCTCTTAAAGTTAATGTTGCTACAAGTCTAAAATTCATTTTTTCCTATAGGCTTTTGCTTGTTTTCACAAACCCATATCTCAATTTGTCCCACTTCCTTGTGCTCTACGATGTGTTGATAGGATATTCTGGAATTTAACTGCATTCTTTATGTTCCATTTTTAGATGGCTAATTATAAGTCATTACCTCGCTAAACTGCCCTCTACTTCTTTTTATGTCGAGTATCAAGCAGTCAACAGTTCTTAATCTAGGGTCAGCAAAAAGAGTGTTGTTGCAGTTTGGGGCTGAGGATGCTGCATCTGACCTCTCAGCACCTTGCCTAGGTAGGATTCTGTAGTATGGATTTGCATTTGCTTTGTTGCTCTCTTTCCCTTTTTCTCTTCTTTTATTTTGCTTTCGTCATTTTCAGAAGGAAGGTGAAACTTGAATTACAGGTCTGACAAGTATTACTGAGAGTTCTGGGCAAACTGTATGGATGGATATGAGTTCCACTTTGAGGTACTTGAGATCTATTGTGTAAGAGCTATGATATAATGGGGACTAGTTTGGGATTAGCTATTTTCATATAAACCGATTAAAATTTTAAACTTTGTGCTACTAATAATTTGGTCAATGATAATTTTGGCATTCAAAAGTTAAGGAAATATTAGCAGTGTACTTTTTTCCATTATTTGACCTTCATTTTTGCCCTTCCATTTGTCTACCACTATCTTCCTATTTGCAGGATACGCAAGGTGTTTCCTCTTACACTTTACTAAAAATGACACGGATTGTTAAATTTATTTTCTCTTGGTCTCTCTTCTTGTACCTTGCCTCTGTTATCTGTCAAATTTTTATCAATGGGAAAAAATATACTTCATGATTTACTAATCCTACGTGCATGTTACCTTAGGAAAAAAATGTGTTTTTAATGCAAATGAGAAGATGAATTCAGAGCATAAAAAAGGGAGTAGGTTTTGATCATGTGAAAAGAGGAAGGTAGAAGATGGAAGGGGCAAATTTTGCTTACAACATTTCTAGAGGACTGCAACGTATTCAAGTTTTTAGATCATTTATTAAGGGTCTCCTTGGACTTGGGAAATTTCAAATTGGATGAAAAGAGAAAAAAGCTGTGACTTAAACGATTTCCTTGTAGGGTTGAGCAATAATTGGCGACTAGGGAGAAATAATGTAGTGGAAACTCCAAAGCATCCTTTTGCTGTTCTGAAGAATTTTTATCTTCCTTCAACTTAGGAAAGCAGGGGTGAAGCCAGAGTCAATGTGGAAGGTGATCATCGATTAGATTCAATAATTTAGGGGACCATAACATTGAAAATCAACTCAATTTTATATATTTCATAATACCGTGTAATCAAAAAATGACTTATGTATGAAAGGTTGAGGGAGGCTGCTGCCCTGTTCCGTCCACTGATACCCTCGCCCCTGGAGGAAAGTCTTTGCATTTGCTCCTGAATCCCAACGTTACTGGATCTTTATTTACGTCTGCCTTTCTCAAATTTTTTCTACCTTCTCACGGTCATGACTCTCCTCTCCTTGCCCTCATCCATGGTTGTTTTGACTTGAACTCTCTGCTGACTATCAAATCTTCTTCCTTTTTTCTTCTTGTGTCATTTCTTTCTTGCAGATAGCTGATACAGCTTATGCAGCAAATTGTCCCCTTCAGTATGTAACCCAGTGATCGTGACTTTTTGATGGTTGCTAGAAGCATTTTAAATTCCAAGTTCCGAGGTAGATTCTCATTAGCCTTTTATCAAGCGTTTGCTCATTTGCATCTTAGTGCGATATGGAAGTCAAAACTGCACTCAATGGCATTAGTGCATGAATCTGTAATTTAGATAATTTTTGTATACATTTAGGTTAGCTCCAACTGCTTGCTGCAGAAATCTTCCAAGCCAGCACATATGCAGCTAGTTCATTTGTAAAAAGTTGTACCATCTCGACACTTCACAATCTTTCTCAATGACAGAAAGATCTCGCATCATCAATGCTCGACCGCTCAGAGATGTCATGTGTTCTTCCAATAGGAAATTGGGGCTGTTATGGGGTTCATCAAATAACAGCTACGTCAGATTCGTACCTTTGCCTAATGAGTATTTTTGTGGTGTTATGCTATATCTAGAAACTGGCTCTCTACTTGTTTGTTAGGGTTTGGGTGACCCTGTCTTACAAGCTAACCCCATAACTAGCCATGTGAATTCTTTGCTTTGAATATTTCGCCTTGGCCACCTAATATTCCAACTAGAGAGTTGGGTAACTTGAATGGCAGGGTCCAGACTGAGCTGTAAAACATGCAAATGCAACAGCATGGTGGTCTCAGAGTTAAGTTTGTGCATCTCAAGTCTGCTGGCAAAATTCATTTACCACAGCTTTCCATGTGGAATCGGAATGTGCCATTTCTACTTGATTTGAAACACTCTGTCATGAGCCACAGATTAATAGCCCAACACATTGGTTATGCTCATTTCGTCTAATGTGAGGAGCCTGGAAGTTTTCAAAAAATGAATTTTACATAAGCCTTGAAACTTGTAGGAGTTCAAACTTTTTGCGTACTTCTGAAACTTTTAAGGGAGTTTTAAACTTTTTCCAATTTTTCGGAACTCAAATTAGCCATGAATTTGGTGGAAATTCAAAAGGAATATATAACAACTTCTCTCAATATAGGTCTTATTTGCGCGAGATTTAGAGAGAGAACGAATTTACCTTTGCATGTATCACTACCAATAAAGAAATCAATTCCATTAAAAACTGAGATGAACAGAACCGTCAGAATTTTGCATTTAATGCCCTCATGCATGTTTTCTTGCGTGCCCTGTTAAGGGATCAGGCTCATCCCAGTTCCCATCCTTTATTTGATTTGGTTAGGCTGGGATATATTTAGAGCATTCCCAGTGGAGTTTTAGATTTTGGAATTTTGATCTGTCATGTCAATGAAAATTTTATAATTTTGAAACTTACATTCCATCACTTCTCCAACAAATGAAACTCTTTTTTAATCATCCAATAAAACTATTTATTATGAACTCACCTCATAACACACATTCTATTTTTTAAATTATTTAAAAATTATAAATTAACTCAAAAAAAAGAAAAAAAAAACAAAAAGACAAAAAGGAGAGAAATGGGAGTGGGAACGCCTGTGCAAGGCTTCCCGCGTGCCCCACGCATTTCCCTCTCACTGCCAGCTTCATCTTGCCTTGCATGGGACACGCGGACCCACCTGGCCACACACGTTCCCATCGCTGCCAGTGCTCTTAGTAAATTTTGGTAGGGTTTCAGCTGTCGTATTGAATAGTGAATGACTTTTCCAGAGGTTACTGTACTAATATTTTGATCAAGCAATTATCCCCTCCCCACCCAAACAAAAAAAAAAGAAAAAACAATAAAAAAAAGAAAAGAAGAGGAATGAAGCTTGTGGTCTATGCTAGGGCAGTTGAGGGTCCATTTCAGTTGGATTCTCAATTTAATTCTCACACTTCTAATTAATTGTGAGGTTACTCGCATTAACAATTCTACCTACTTCTGGCATTACAATTAAAGGGCCACCATTGGGCATTGGCCACTATCATGGCTGATGAATCCGAATTTTCTTATGTTATAAACATAATTTATTTCATGTTAATTATTGTTAGTGTTTAACATCTATATTATCTTTTACATGTCAAAAGATTCTTACCTTCAAAATTTTCTTAGAAGTTCTTTTTTTTTAATGCGGATCTAGAATTGGTCCCTCTGTCGAAGAGAATTGCCTACATCTAAATCTAATTACTAGCTAATTATTTGTTTAGTAAACAGAAGCATGGTACATGGGTCAAATCCAGACAAAACAGTAATGTATCCAAATAAATTACGTGACATATTAAAAATATAAATGATGTAGAAACGTGTACACACAAATGATGTCTATATTAGGGCATGTGCTCAATAGATGTGTATAGACATTAAATAAGATGGCGTATGATGGGTGATTCACACCCATTTTTACATAAAAGAGACAACGAAAAGGGGGAAAAACAAAATCAAAATTGTGTTATGGACCTCAAATTTTCGATAGAATGTCAAATTGCATTATAATTTTTGATACAATGTTGAATTAGATTATGTGAAAGTTAACTTCTTCCATTAAGATGTTATACAATGCCTCAAGCTTCTTGGATACATTGACATGACGGTACTGTAAGTTGAATTAATCATTCATGCCATTTCTTCTTAAAAACTCTAATGATATTAAAAAAGATAAAATAGGACCCTTTACTTCCCTTTTTTCCCGGTGCAGTGAAAATTGATAATAATAGAGGCAGTTGGGACGGCTTTGTTAAATGAACATAAATGCAAAGAATTTCTTACAGAGGTAAGTCACACAATGGATCTTGCACTTATTTGAGGGCAACTCTTTAGCCTATCAGTATGAGGCAAAATATCTGGATCTACCAAGAAAAGAAAAGAAAAAAAAAGTAAAAGTACCCACAAGGCAATTTGGTAGGTGAAGCTGAAGCTCTTTTTAATGCATATTTTCTCTCTCTTTACATCAGGTTCTGGTGTTCAGTGGCAGTAATAAATTGCAGGCACTGATTACTGATGCTCCTCCCCTCATTTGTTTGATTTGGCGTTGAAGTTGGGGTTGCCCATCACGTCCGACTGTCACAGTAAACTGTTCATCCTGAATTGTTGCACAATCTATCTCCAAGTTTTGCGTGAGCAGTGAGCACCTATCTGCACATTGACTTCCAAATGGCGTGAGTAACAGAAAAACCCACTCATTTTGAGCATGTCAAGTAAATGGCACAATCAAACAATTACTTTGGATTGTTGGTCTAACTGTTCAAGTTGATATATGTTTTGTTGGCATGCAAGTTTGTCCATACTTTTGTGTTTTCCCTTATTTTTGAGAAGATAGTACAATGTATAAGGCAAACGAGATGTTTATGTTGTGGTATAGGATGTAATGTGGTTACAACTTACAATGTTTAGGTTTTGATTGGATATGATATAATACGAAAATGTGGAATATGATGTCATGAATTTATGAATGCCGAAGATGAGAGCATAAAATAAATTGAGTAATGATACATACTTATGTGATTTTTGTAAGCAAATTAGGGAACTTAGGTCATGTTTGGGGGTTCTGTAGTCTCCTACCTAATTAAATAGAGTTTGAGCTTTCTGATTTATTATTAAGGTCATCTGTGTTGGCTTCTTAATGAACATGCATCATAATGGATGCTTTATGAACATGTAATCTGTTATTAAAAAATGGGTGGACGTGATTAGTTTTGAATGTGACATGTGAGATTTTTTTTTAAATAAATAAATGCATGTATTAATGTTTGGATATGTGAAATTAATCATCGATGTAAAAAGCGTATTTTAAACAGGTGGTTTGAATTATTTATTGGGGATGAAAGGAGCTCACAATCTCATCATATTTTCAAATCATTAAGATGGGCGATAAAGGGAGGACAAGGGGACCAAACAGTGCCTAAGAGCATGTTGACTGAGAATCCTTTTTTTCAACGTGGTTTTTTCAAGAATAAATTTGATTCAATTTAGTTCAGTTTAATAAAAATAAATTTAATCCAGCTCAATTCGGTGGAAATAATTTTAAAATTTAGCATAAATAAGTTCACTCCAGAAAAATAAGTTGAATAAGTGTAAAACTATGTCTTTGAGTTAACCCCTTAACCACATCAAAAAAAATTGATAAAAAAAATTGGGATATATCTAACTGTTCATATCAAATTATCCATACCCATATACGACAGTAGAGGCGTATTAAATAAGTCTAGAACTGATCTGAATTTATCCCAAATCTGAATGAACCCAATTCAAATCAAATCAGACAAAAGTGTTTTGACAAAAATTTTTTAACAAGTTTGTTGCAACAAATATCAAAAACCTCGAATTCAATTTAATAAAAAATGATCTCATCCAAACCATAAAATTAAGCTCAAAATCTTATTCATTGAGATATGTCCGAACCTGGAATTAATTCTATCTGAACTTCAACCAAATAAACATGGCTAGATATACAAGTCAAATGCTAAATAGTCATGGATTTTTTAGGCCTGTTCTGTTCGTTGGTCATTTTCATTTACCAACCTCAATCTACTTCAATCTGCTTCAACCAGCTTTAACCCACTCGTTTGTAATTACAGTCTCATTATTTTAACGCACTTAAACTCACTTTAACCTACTTTAACCCACTTCAACTCACTTCAATCCACCTCAAAAAAATACCAACTTTAATCTAATTCAATCTTTTACCCACTCCAATTTACCTAAGAAAAAAACAGGCCCGTAATAGTCCAACAAATGGTGAAAGAGATTATAGTATAGTGGAACTCGGCTCCGAAATACTTGTAAACGGTGTATGGTTATCATAGACTAAGATTTTATACTATTATCATAATTTGTTTAGACATGTAAAAAATATTCTTATCATAATTGTTCACAAACTATGCACAAAACATGTAAAAAATATGTAGCAAATGTACTAAAATTTTATATTATTATCATAATTTGTTTAAGCATAGAAAAGATACATTTATAGGCTACACCACCGGGAAAATAAAATTTAACTCAACAAACCCCCCCCCCCCCTTGAAAAAAAATAAAAACCAACACAAAGATAGTTGACAAACACTCAACTGAAATTTCCGAAAATAACCTTTTCAGTTTTTCAGTTTTTCTCCTCCTCTTCCTCCTCAAAGGCGGAGACAGGGAAGGAGCGGGAAATGCCAGTAGGGGTACCGAAGGTAATTTTGTCAGGAGAAGAGTCGTCGTTGTAGATCTCATTAAGAGTGATCCATATGAGAAGCTCCCTGGACTTGACTCCATGAAGCTTCTTCATCCGACGGTTCTCAACGAAAGCCGTGACGTGGGTGTCGTAGGATACGAGCCTTCCGATCTTGGTGAACCGGTGCTGGGTGGGTTTTTTCTGGGTAAGCCACACGAAGCCGGTCGAGCGGTTGTACCCAACCTCCTCGATGTCTTTCAGAGGGAGTAGACCGGTTGGGAGGTTGATTTCTAGAAGAAGCTCCTTTGATTTTTGCTTGCAGATCTCTGCTCCTTTGTATGTCTCTGCTCCCTCTCTGTGGTTCTCGATGAATTGGGCAGACATTTTTTAGGGTTTTTTTTTGGCGGGGAGGGTGTTCTTGATTTGGGGATTCTAGGTGTGAAATTGAAGATGGACTGTGGGTTGGAGTTGGAGATGTGGAGGTATAAATAGAGGGGTTTCAACCTTCAACTTTCAGACTTTGGGTTTCCCTTTTTTTTTTTTTAAGAATTGTTTTGTTTTTTGGGTGGGGGGATTTATTCGGGTATGGTTGGAAAGTGAAGCGATTTTAATTGGGAAGACGCTGCCTTTTTAAAAAAAGGAAAATTTATTAATATAAATTTATTTAAATGATTTGACATTTATTTTATGAAATATATTTGGTATTTGAGTGATGTGAGTAGAAAATAACTATCAGGAGAAAGTTTTAATCCGTTATGAGATCAATAGTTTATAAAATTACAGAATTTTAGTTAGAGGTATTTTTTGCCCTTTTTGTGGGAAAGGAGAGGAGGGGGATTGTGGATTTATAATTAAAGTTGGAAAAGTCTAACTCGACACCGTAATTCGATCCGAATTCGATCTGAAGTTATAGAGAGAAATTCAAATCTAATACGAACTGAACTGATTTCGATCTGAAGTCGATACGATTTGATTATTTAGTTTGAAAATATATTATTTTATAATTTTAAGTATATCTAAATTATTTATAAAATTAATTAATTTATTGAATAGATCAACTCAAATTGATCCATTATTTAACTCTAGATTTATTCGCGTACGGTTTGGTAAGTGAAGGTGGGGGGGTATTCACCTAAAGAAGCCTTAGCATTTATTGGGGCGTTAGCTTGGGAGGTGATGATATGAGAATGAGAACATGAGATTGTGTTGCTGCTGAATAACGCGTATGTGTAGACTTGAATACGTTCCACTTCCTATGCAAACATGACATGTGTCATTATGGTTTGTGTTTTTTGAAGGGAAAAAAAGAAAAAGAAAAAGAAAAGGAAAAGGGACAGCACAGCAACAAAAAATAAAATTGAGTCTTCCAACCACCCACACTGTTCCGCCATATTCATTGCCGCTACGGATTAGTATCGTACGGGTGACAGGTGACTAACTTCCTTGCTAGAATGTACGTAATGTATTGAATTAAAATACCATTTTACTTAGATATTGTTAGATTTTCCGCGATACAGAATTAAAAAAATGAATTTCCTGGTAGTTTTTATTCAATTTTATTCAAGTAAAATTGAATATAGGATTTCTGTTTTAACCTTATAATTACCTTTGTTAATAAAATCTTTAAAAGTCACCAAAATTATCACTTGGCCCATGAGATTTCTATAATTTCAAAAACCAACGAGACTTAATGATGCGACAACAAGTTTGATACTTCAAATTATGGCCACTTTATAGCTTGATTTTCACCCCTCCATTTGTAAAAATTGTAAAAATCGTTAGCTATAATTATTAATTTGGTCACTTGTAGTTCTTTTATTTATTTATTTTTTGATTCTTACTTTCTTTACTTTTCTAATTTTAGGCTCAATTTAGAGAGAATATAAGTGATTTGGTAAGACAAGAAGACACCCAAGATTGAATTACAAGTGCAAAGGAGCGGGGGGGGGGGGGGAAGAGTCAGGGAAGGCTCACTCTGCTTGTGCCCACTAATGGCTGTGCCACTAATGTAGCAAAGCTAACTAAAAGACTAGAGGCATGACACATCCTTTCTGTGTCACTAACTATGGCATGGCTCCGCCACCTCCTTCCTTCTGCCTATTAAATCTAGTTTTACGTTATTTTGTTAGAGAGTCTTACAAAGCTTTTTAGACCCTTTTAAGAGAAAATAAATTTAGGGTTATATTATAGTTAGATTAGCACAAGATGCTGTGGATTTTGGTTGCTGAAATTCAATTAAGACTAAGTTTTCTCTCCGTTCTCTCTACCTCTTGTATCTCTATTTTTCTTGTTTTCTTAGTTTAGTATCAACGTTGGTACCGTGTTGTTTTTCTATTGATTATTAATATGGGATCTTTGCTTGGGTCAATTCCTGCTATTCTTATCTAACCATGTACTTGCATTCGTCAATGTTGATTTAAGTTTGTATTTGGACATTTCGCCCCTTACTCACCAATTTATGTTTGGTGGATGATTGGGATGTCATAATGAAAATGAACCGGCCTTAATTGACATTTTGCGACCCCTTATTTATTAAATCCTTGATTTATTAGCTTCATGAAAGTAGATGGTTAGTAAGCTTGCATTAGCATTTTACCATTAAAAGAGGGCAAAGGAAGGGATTTAATTTTGTGATCATTGTTCTCTAGATACATGTTTATGCAAGAGGAATATGCTTAAGCTTAGCTCCATGCCATTGATCTATTTTTCTAGATTCTAATGCATTTCTTAATGATTTTTCATTCTTTAACTTGAATGCCTAGGATAGCTTTGATAATGGAAATCCAATTCCCTATAAAGATTATTTGTCTTTGCCAATTAGCTACAATTACATTGTGGACCTCTAACACAATTGCAAGACACTCTCAGCAAAGTTCCACTCATAGTCATAGACCACGATAATATGTAGCCTCTTTTGATATCTCCTCTCTTCTTCTTGTCTGAGCCTCGATCTTCTCTCAATTTCGTCCATTCCTCTAGTTAAACCCTTGTCCTCTCCCATTTTCCCAACCACTCCATATTTATCAACAATAGTTTCTCCTCATTGACCATCCCTCTTGCTTCTCCTCCTCATCCATCTTTGTGTCCCCAAATGCTTTGAGTACGTATCACTACGGGGTATCTGGTAATATAACTGTTTGGAAAAAAAAGAGTTGTTTGAAAAGACTTTAATTATTGACCGAGTCAAATAGCTAAAGAAACGCTTAGTAAACAGCTGTTATGAAACAACTGTTTTGCCCCAAACAACTCTTTTTTAAACAGCTATTTTCATTAATCTTTTGAAAATAGCTGTTTATGAAAATTACTATATTGCCCAAAAAGTTAATAAAATTACACGCATACCATTAATAAACCACATTCCTAGTTTCCTTACCTCAAACGTAGACAACTTTCACCTCCAATATCTTCTACTTGACCTCACCACCTTCATCTTCACCCTCTCTATTGCCATTAATAAACCATATTCTTAGTTTTCTTTGGATTGACGAATATCAAATCATTTGAAATTTGTACATATCTCAATTCATAACAAAAATATAGATAAGGTTCATATCAATTTCAATTCATAAAAAAATAAGCATCTCTAAAAAGAACAAAATAAGGTTATAAGATGTAGGCATTACATAAGTAAACATTGGAAACAAAAGAAAATAAGTAATGGACACAAATTATTTGAAATTTACACATATGACATAAATTAATTTGCACATATGACATAAATTTAATTTTTAAAACAAAATAAAATGATTAATAAATAAAAATTTATTCAATTGAAAAGTATTTTAGAAAAAAGCATCAATGGATTTGACCAAACATGTTTTCTAGAAACAACTAATTTTTCCAAATATTTTTTTTTAGAATCTGCTAATTCAAAATACAAACAGATAACAACTAATACAAACAGATAACAGCTAATTGCCAAACAGATACTCTTTATTGATAGGTCGCGACTCAGAATCAATTGCCTATTCAATCACCGCTTTAATCAATTGTGACTTGTAATTAATTGCTTGATGTGGAACTAAGTTGGGGCTCTTAACATTCAAGTTTGCTGATTACGTGCATGCTAATGGTGAATAACAAGATCTGCGAAGCCACCACTTGCTAATCTTGTTCTACTTAGATGAATAAGGAACAGCATGCATGACATGATATCGGAGTTACACTAGGAAAATAATTACAAATAAGCTATGCAAAACTCTAAAATTTCAATAATTTTCTTTTAAATATGTGAAATTGTTTATGCGTGATGTTGAATTGGACTTTGACACTTGAGCTCGTACAAACACCCCTTCTCCAAACCAACACCGACCCCCCCCCCCCCCCCCAAAGTTGCTAAATCTCTCTGCAGAATGTTACCAGGCCTAATTCCTGCTTTAATAGGGGCCGAGAAACATATAGGTGATTAACTAATTTCCCTAATATAAAGCTGCGGAATGAGCATGCATAAAATTTAAGACAAATTTGAAGGATGATATCTACTCCTCGTAGTCTGCATGTTTCTAGAATATCTCTTGCGCCATGACTCATGAGATATCAACAAAGCTGAAAACTGTTTAGACAGCCTAACTGTACCGAACAACTCATTCGCTAGGTGTATTATTCTATATTGTTGCCCTGAATCGCCTCAAAAAGAGGCAATTACTTCAGAAAAGGAGCAACCTCAAAAACAGGAATATTCAGAAACATCAAATGTACTCTCAACTGGCTGGGGCCAGAGATCTCCTACTAATGATTCTGTACAACCCAACAGCAACTTCAATTCAACAGGATCACCTGTGTGACATCAAATTAGATAAGGAAAATTGTTGGCTCGAGCCATATCCAACTGAAATATTCCGCCAATAAAAAACCGGGGAACAATAGAGTGTTCTCAAGAGAGTCAAGGGATGTTACAGAGCAGCCATCAGAGTAACTTGGGCAGAGATGCAGACTTTGCAGGAACGAGAGCATAATTTGCCATGCACATCACGCGTATAACTTGTCCAGCTCATTCTTGAACTTTGCTTTGATTTGCTCCCTCTTTAGTTTGAGGGCAGCAGTAACCAATCCCGATTCAGGTGTCCATGGCTCTGGCACCAACTTAATCTTTGCTGGAATTTCAAACTTGTCCAGCTTCGCTTCCTTTGCAGCCTGCAGAACATGAGCAACATTTATCTCAACTAAGTAAAAATATGTGATAGTGACCAGAGTGCTTTATTTCCTACCTGAAAGACAAAGATCTGCGACCCCTCTGGTTAACACTCTCTGGGTCATAAAACCTAGACCTTTAATAAATCTCGACTTCCAGCATGTTGTTTCCTATCACTATTTCCCTCACAATTGGCACTCACTTTGTTCCATTATTCCATCAAAAGGTCCAGATTTAGCTTGCAGAAGAAAGCTTGTTTGGAGGACAAGTTCTTAAGATACTGACCTTTGACAAAGATGCTTGCACCTCCTTGATTGCTTCAGCTTTTTCACACAGCTCTGAAAAACTTTTGTACTCAATGCCAGACTCCTGAGCCCACTTCTCCAAGGCCGAATGTGAAGGAACAACAAGAGCGACACAATAATTGTGGAAGGGATCTGCGTATACCATGATATTGTCTACATAATGACTCAACATTAATGCTGCTTCAACCTGCAACCCAGATATGGATACACATCATCGTACCTGGTGTTTGTGTTCTAGTTCCAATACAGGTTAGAAGAACCAGAACAGGACCAACTAAGCCAAAATACACAGCACCACCTAGAGTGGATCCCTTCTCAGCAGGACCTTCAGAGATTCAGATGCAGGAAACTATTGCCCCTATAAGAGGCAGATTCCAAGATATCCACCAAAAACACTTCGCAAAAGAAAAGAATTTTTAGATTAAAAGCTTTTGCAAGAATAGCATTGGAGTGAAGGTAAGTGGAACTCCTTGAGGAAAACAAGGTGCATGCCTTGTTGTGTCTACTTGTGCAGTTGCAGCTAATGATGAAATTGACCTCCCAGTAGATGCATATGTCATCATTCAAAGACATTGACCGAAATAGTCTCATGCAGAGAGACAGCTCAGATATCCTAACAAGTGTATTCAGGAGCTGGTAAGGCAATATACGAAGAGAAGAAAATCACCCCAAACCCGCAGATGCAAAGGACAATTGTTCCTTCACTTAAGAAGAAACAAGGACCATCCCACTGAAAACTTTACAAAAAAGAAACTGGAAAGAGCAAGGCAGAGAATTAATTTCAAAGGCACAAGAGCCCACCTTTCCAAGGGAAATATATTCTCCATGTTGAAGCTTTACAATATCTTTCTTCCTATCAATGATTTCAAGGCAACCATCCGGGTGAAATTGCCCGATATCACCAGTGTAGAACCAATGCATCCCCTTCTCATCAACCTGAGAAAATCAGGGGATTAACATTATAAATCTAAAATATGACATGCCCCCACTGTTACAGAAATAGATAAGTACCTTGTAGACCTCTTTAGTTTTATCCTCGTTTTTAAAATAGCCAACCGTTACACTTTGGCCACCAACTACAATCTCTCCTCTGGGCATTGGTTTATCTGATATCGTATATCCACCTGCTTCCCAAGAAACAAGCTGCAAGCACCAAAGTTGCACTAATTCAGGGTGCAGAAATTCAACCCAGTAACTAATACAAACTCAGTAACAATGATATCAAGAGAAATATTCATTCATTCATAATATAACGACGACAGCATTCAAAAAAAATCAATAACTCAATGCTTGCACCTGGTCTGTTAATCTGCTCATCATAAATTTTTGTGCTGCTTATACAAGTTCTATTTTATGTATCATTCGTGCTTTCATACTGCAGTTGCCTCTTCATGTTTAACACCTATTTCTGTTCTTTCTCCATACATTGTTCAACTTCTCTCCTATAGCATTAGGATTATTATATATGCTATCCATTATGGTACGATCATTCAACTTTTTAGAAAAATGAATCTATATACTTGCTTTTTTCTGCCACCACCACCACCACCACCACCACCACTACCTTCCTTTTCTGCCATTGCTGCTCATTTTTGGTGCCAAATTTTCTTTTGTGGTGTTTTGAGAAAGAACCTCTTCTGATTCTCTGAAAGGTCATGGTTACATGTCGAACTCCAAAAGCCCAGTGTTCCAGGATCCATGGTTGATCATTGTTGTAGCCCAAAGATTCATATCTAACAAAGACCAGATTCTACCACCCGAAATTGCTGATATGCTTCCAAGACATACACACAGCTTATCCATAAACTTTTTGGACTGAAATTAAGTCACGGACTTACAGCTATCTCAGGAGGACAGAACTGAGAAATTAAATACTAAATAACGAGTAGGCATAATCCAGCATTAGCCAGGCAGTACAGGCGTGGCGTACAACATAATCCTATTTCAAAAAGATGACAGAATGTAAGTCTCCAGATGGTAATCAGAAGTAGAGCATATATTTTACTCCTTGCCACGTGGAAAGATCCTTGTTCAATTTCACAAAAATGTTCGTCACCTGTTGTCCCCCCCCCCCCCCCCCCCCAAAACAAAAACAAAAAAAAATTCTCCCCCTAAATCTGTAAGTTAAGGGCTCCTACATAAGCTCTAAGCATGACATTCACGACCAAAGCAATCCATAGAAACAAGGTCAGGCAGACTTCAAAATCTAGCAAAACCAAGTTGCCTAATCCACTTCAGGTTGCACACCTCTTATAAGATTTATTTCCACAATATATATATATATATATATATATATATATATATATATATATATATA
>JACYFF010031959.1:6893658-6912018 GCA_017589665.1 Selenicereus undatus
CACACACATATATATATATATATATATATATATTTGTTTACATACATATATATATATATATGTACATGTATATACATTTACATCGATATGTAGATATATATATATGTACAGATACATATATATATGTATACATATATATATATATATATATAAGATCGCATGGTAGTTGGAGTGGCCGTTCTTTATGGATCGGAGTGTTGGTCTCTAAACAAAACGCAAGTTCAAATACTGACAGTGGCAGAGATGAGGATGATAATGTGGATGTGTGGTTATACGAAGATAGACAGAATTAAAAATAGAGTTATCAGGGACTTAGTTAAAGTAGCTCCCATAGGAGCTAAGATGAGAGTAACAAGACTCCGATGGTTTGGTCATGTGAAAAGGAGGAGTGTGGACGCTCCAGTGGGGAGTTCTGAGAGGATCAGCATCCCTGAAGGCAAAGAAGGAGGGGACGATTGGAGAAGAACTTAGACGAGGTGATTAGAGATGACTTGAAAGCTGTCGGTTTGACGGATGACCTGGCTCATGATAGAAGATTGTGGCAGGAAAGGATTAAGATCTTAGATCGCTGATAGGTTTTTTCTTTGGTCGTTGTGGCTAAGTGCTGGTAGAGGTATGCGTTGTTTGGATGCAGGTTCTACTGTCTTCGGAGAAGAGTTCTCGTTGGCTTACCGCTGGTTGTTCACGTATATAACCTTCCTCTAATTTATTGTCCTTTTATTTCATAGCTTCATCAACTGATCTTTTTAATTTATCTCAGTCTTCCCTTGCTTTAGAATCTTTCTACTAGGAAATATTTTCCCTTTTAATATTTTCACAAAATCCTTCTTTTATAAAATATTTTCACAAAATCCTTTTTGTGGGTCTCTTGGAATCAGCCTCTCTATAGGTAGGAATACCGGTAGAGGTAAGGCTGCCTACAACTGGATCTTCCCAAACCCCGCGAAAGCGGGACCCACACTGGGAGTTGTTTTTGTTGTTGTACAGACATATATATATGACACATACACATATAAATATATATATGTATATATATATTTTTAAATATATATATATATATGTATATATATTTATATATGTATACATATAGATATGAACATGTATATAGATATGTACATATATATATATATATATATATAGACACACACACACACACATATATGTGTGTATGTGTGTGTGTGTGTGTGTGTATGTGTGTGTTTCTGTTGGTGTGTGTGATTATATATATATATATATATGTGTGTGTGTGTGTGTGTGTGTGTGTGTGTGTCTATATGTATGTATGTAGATATATGTATCTATATGTGTATGTATATATATATGTGTATGTGTGTGTATGTGTGTGTGTGTGTGTGTATGTATGTATGTATATAATGACACTATCAAACTTACAGTATCAAATCCATACCTTCAGGATCAGCAAAAATGTCTTTGAAAGAATCATAATTTCTACATTACGATTGATATCAAACAGTGAGTCTGACAAAGGTGCTACTTAAGGCAGGGTTTTTGTTGTTCAGGTTGGGGGAGGGCATGGATATATACCACTTTATTGCTTGCTAAATACAAGATGCTTTTGGTTTTATCTGATAATAAATAATGCCTTCAAAATAGATGTACGGGGAGTCATGCATATACAAATACCAGATGTAAGAATTTCCAAACAAGTCTGTAAGAATCATACTTTTGGTTCTTCCAAATTCTGAGTGGTAGCATACCTTTATATAGCCACATGGAAGAGGAGGACCAACACGGCCAACACTTGTGTCGTCCCACTCAGAGAAAGAAGCTCCAGCACAAGTCTCTGTCAAGCCATATCCCTGACCAATAGGAGCCCTGGACAAAGGGATTAGATCATATCAAAACACGGTATTTCAACAGAACAAGTTAACAAAACATAGAGCCATAAAACCTTTATCCAACAAGCATGCATCAGGCAATCAACAAGAAGAAAAGGCACAAGCAATGAGCTGAAAATAACATATACTAACTTCATGGGAGGTGTATACAACTCCAAAGCGCTCCCATTCTTTTTCACATATGAGCTGCAAAGCAGCCCCCCCCCCCCCCCAAGCGCAGGCACAGGAAGAGGGGTTCAAATGAATTCTAACAGAGAATACCCTTGTGTATTTTTTTATTTTTTTTTTGCCACATTCATGTATCATCTTCCATTTGGACTGCCAACCAACGCTCAGAGAATAACTTCCTGCCATGCAATGAAGTACTAGTAATTGATTGTTTCCATGACAACCACCTCTACCATCAATGTCAACCTTACGCAGAGCTCCAAATAAAGACTGAATATCGAGAACTCAAAGATTAGCATCGTCTAAACCTAAATATTCCTCATTGCCTAAAATCATGGGAACATATCACTAAGATACCCTAAAAGATTAGCTACTGAAATTATAGAAATGATTATAAAAAGCCCATGTTCCTTATTCCCTGGAACATTATAATAAACTAAACCTCCATTTCAGCATCGACTTTATTTCAGAGACTTCCTTCCTTACACAGCATTAGCCTAGCTAATCTTGTATGGCCACACACCCAGCGAAAAGATCATCCTCATTTCTGCTTGAATAAACTTTTGAACATGTTCTCTCTTAATTGAACAATACTCTGTCCATACAAGAAAGCTAGTCCAACAATTACACCAGAACCTTCTTGTCACACATAGTTCCATTTTTTCCCATCACATGTATACCGTGGATAATGCCATCATAATATCCCCTTTAACTTGTATAATTGAATGCCAGTATCTGTACTCTTGTGTTGTTAAAATAACATGAGCATTCATATTGAGTATTGACTTTCCCATCTTAAACAAACAAGTCCTGACTAAATTTCAGATATTCTGACTTTGACCAACTTGATCTAAAACATTTCGATTCAGGGTATCCCTCTGCTGTCCCAGGCTCCAATCTGGCATCCTTCACTAACTTCATCAACCAAGGCAGATCATCCTAGATCCTAGTGATCTCATTCATAACAATTACCAAAAGAAAAGGGCTTAATACAGAGCCTTGGGGAAAACCATGTCAATTAAGAAAAGATTTCATCCCAGACCCCAGTGATTTCATGCAACCCAAATGTAAGCTATAGGCACCTCCTTCATTTCTAAACATCTCCACAACTTTGTAGGCACTTTAAAGTATGCCTTCTCTAAATCAATAAAAGGCATACACAAATCCGTCTTTCTGTCTCTATATTGCGTCATCAATCTTTTAATGACATGGATCGCATAAATAGTTGATCTAACAGGGCGGCATGAAACCCAATGGTCCCATACGACAATTAAGTTCCTCCTAAACAAACACAGGAAACAGGTGCATTCGCAACTGGATTGTGCCAGTCCTTCCTTCAGGGGTTGGAATAAACTCAAACAGAGCGAAGTGCCTCTAAAATCAGGAAGCAGATTAATGCAGCGGTCTGTAAGTGTGTTGTTCATCACAAGGGGAAACACAGATGCTCAAGGCCATTGTCTGATGAGACCAAAAGCTGCAAATCATATGAAGTATAAAATGGGAGGTTCTTGCAAGGATTAATGCTACAAATAATACGCATTATGGTGCTGAAGATGGCACTTGAACTGAGAGTATTCAATTGCAAGTAGTTGCTTCTCATGGTAGGAAATAGCAACCCTTCAACCCTTCCAACAAGATGTGTCCCCTACTGTGGATTCTTAAATACATCACAGGTTGTAATCCATTTCTGTCAGCTGCAAATTGTACATTCATGTCACACAACCGCCCCCACCAAAAAAAAGGAAAAAAGAAGAGGGAAGCGCAAAAAATATTTCTTAACAGCAACCTGAAATCATCATTAAGAAGTAAAACAGGCATGCCCAAAATAGATTACACCGTCCAGCATAATAAGATGAAAAAGCAATGATTGCATAAGACAACCCATGTTAATATGTTATCTCCAATCTCTCAAGCCTTTTACAATGCATCATGATGGATCAGAAATGAAAATACTAAATTGAATGATATCCAACCAAATTACTTGATGAAATTTCTCACCACGGGGGAAAAAATTGTAAACAAAAAACTAACAAGATCAAATCGATATACAGATTCAGTATGCCGCTTCCAAAATTATTTCCTAGGCAGCCATTAGAAACAGTCCCATTCATCCCATAAGTTCAGTTCAGTCAAACCATGTAGAATTTGGCAATATATAAACTTTACCCCATGCAGATGTTAATAAACCGCTGTGAATCTCCAGATAAAGGTGCTCCACCACATAGCATAAAGCGAATGTGCCCTCCAAGAATGGACCTAATTTTTTTGTAAACAACAACATCCCAAAATAATTTCTCCAGCCCCCAAGCTCCAAACCAGCTTCCTTCTATTGCAGCTAATCGGCGTTTACAAGCAAGACTGAAAAGCTTTTTTGCTAAACCCCCCTTCTCTTCAACCTGAAGAAGAAATATCCCAGGAAGAACAGAATGAGCAATAGCAGGATATTTTGTTTTATGGTTAGCGATCATGAAGTAATATATTCACAAACAACCTTTTTAGTAACCCCATCGCGAACACGGTCTAAAATAGCAGGAACTGCTGCCATAAGAGTGGGCTGCAGCACAGTAGCATCTCCTTTGGTCCCTTTCTTTATTTTGTTCGATGTATCAGTGAGTGTCAAAGGCGTCCCATAACCAATTGCTGTACCCGAAGCTAACATCACAGTCTGAAAAGCAAAAGAAATTACACGACGTTGCAGCTGTATAAAACTTCACAAAATTAAGTGGGAAAAAATAAAAAGTCAAGAAAACAAATACCTCAGCTTCCAGTTCCAAAACATGTGCTAAAGGTAAATATGCCAAGTATACATCATCTCTTCCAAGACCAGGCACAACTGTTCTGACAGCTGCAGCAGTTGCTACTATGTTCCCATGAGTCATCATAACTCCCTAGACCATAATGATGATGATGAAATATTGTAAAAAATCCACATTAAATTTTCCAAGACCATGATCAAAGAATCTTGATTAGCATCATACAAACTATGTTCTACAAGTATCATATAATTAAGAGAAAATTCCAGTATAGAAGTGATGACTTCAAATTTTAGCATATAACCAACCACTAAATATACAACATATGTAACACAGAGCAAACCAAAGGAGTTGGAATCAAATCATATGAATATAAAGTGATCCATTTTTGCCTTCTCAACTTCAATCGAAAATCAAAATATAGATACTGCAGGACCCCCTACCCCCCACCTTAAACCAAAACCCCTATGTGTTTGTAGGAACTAACAGGATCAGATGCACGATCGACACAGAATGGGAAGATGATATTACACATATACACCATAATGACCGGCAATGATAGAACAATAAAGTGAAAAATTCAACATCTACTTAAATTTTGGTGCAAACCTTTGGCATTCCCGTGCTGCCGCTTGTGTACATTATTACGGCAATATCATTCTTCGATGGTAGCCTTGGGTTGAGAGGATTATCCTTCCCAAGCTGCTCAACTTCACAGAAAGATGACACTTTAAAGTCATTCACATTCCCAGAGATACTAGAACCACTTGAAGCTCCGTCTTCCTCAAAGTAGATTACATATTTAAGTGTTTCCAATTTCGAACTTACAGCAGCCGCCTTTTTGAATTGCTTCAAGTCGCATATCAAGGTTTTTACACCAGTCTGTAATTTGAAAAGAAATTAGTCAAGAGGACTTCCTTCCTTTTTCTACCCAATCAGCTAACAATAATTGTGATATATGGACAAAGCAGAATATATTTGTTGATTTAAGGGACTTATAATAAACTCAAATCACATATCAAGATTGATACCCAAATGTATAATTTGCAATGAAATGACTGAATAGGATTTGCTTCACTGTCCACCCAATCAACTATGATTATTGCAATGTATGGACAAAGCACAATAAATTTATTGGACCACAGGACTTATAGCAAGGATATATCATCAAGTGTCAGGCACCATCACAGAATCTTTTAAAGGGGGTTACGACTAGCCTTAAACATTAACATAGAATGATATCCCACCTCATTAAGGGAGTGGATCAGCGCATCCTCGCCTAAAGAAGCATAGATAGTGACAACTGTAATATTCTGCCGCAAGCATCCCTGAGACCAAAACAGGAGAATTCACTCACATCATCAAAATGCAAGTGGGTTTTCCAAATGCAATTCAGATGCAATTATCAAAACCCCAACCTGTAATGCAATAAACCACTCAGCCCTTGTTTCAGAGAAAATAGCCACACGGGAATCGACATCATGACCCAGCTTAACAAGCCCGGATGCAAAATTACAAGCACGAGCAAACACCTGACCATATGTTTCCCACTGGTAGTCACCTAAATGCAGCTTCTCAAACTTCCTTCCGTCGCTAGCTTCAATGGTCTCCTTACCAATTAGCTTTCTTGTTCCAAGAAATCGATGATGTTCATGTTTCTTACATGCTTGCTCAAACAAAGCTGCCACAGTTGTGGCCCCTTCCCATGGAACTTCAACCAACTCCTTAAACTTTGCATTACGCATAGCTAAACCCTGCTCCCCACCAACTTCTACCGGAACTCCCCTTTGTTTAACCCTCTTCTTGCCCATTACAAGCATTGAAAGCAACAATGGTATGATAGCACAAATTGCAATAGTGCCAGCAATGCCATAAGGCCCCTGCCCTTTCAAGAAGGCCAGATAATCAGAATTTGCCCATTTCTCCAGCAGCTGTGAGCTTCGAAGATTTCCTGTTGTCTCCTCCATTGCTTATATTTTCAAAGACTAACAAAGCACTCCACTGCAAAAATGAAACATGCACCTTGTTTACATAAATTCTAGCTATCCATACATTAGATGACTTCAAGACAAAACATACATTTATGATTTATTATCAGTAACTCCGTAAAAGCCATGCTACCATTCAATCATAAAACGTAGGCAAAGCAATTACCAGAAGAATGAATTATAAGTACAAGCCAATCCAGTAATAAGAACTGGATTAAGACATGAAAAACCTCATACCAAAAGATCACATACAGCATCCAATTCATGTTTGAAAAATCTACCATAAAAATCAGACAACCGCGTCCCAGAACAACACAAATTCAAATCAAACTTGGCAGCCTGGAAAATTAAAAAATAAACAGACGGTAGCACTAACCAGGGGGAAAAAAACAAAAAAAAAAACCCCTCAATAATTCTTAAGATCACTTCAGAAATCAACTGATACTATCACGTCACAGTAGTGATTGCGAAGATGAATCATTCAGTATTTGAAAAAGAAAAACCTTACAAATCGAAAGAATGAAGTAAACAACAACGAAAAAGAAGATTGATTCAACGGCGTCAATTGAGGAAATCAAATGGAAAAGTCTCAAATAAACATCACATAGAAAATTCGAATCGAAATTCATACCTCGAAGTCAGGAAAGTTGCGAGTTTCTAATTTTTTGACGATTGATTGATTCGCTGAAAAAAGCAAGAGATCGCGGCCAATGTGGTGAGTGAAGCAATCAGTTGTCAACTAAGATTATCGGAACCATGATTCCATCAGCGAAAAGTAAGTATCTCTAGAAGATTAACCCGAACCCGAAGGTCCGTAATCTAATGTCAAAAAATGAGCAGCTGCTAAAAATTTATGGATCCGTTCACTATGAGCACTCTTAGGCATAATTCTATTTTACATTTTTGAGAATTTAATTAAGAGTTTATATTTTTTTTATAATTTTTTATATCTTCTTACAGCTTTTTATGTTTTCTTACAGTTTCTTATATCTCATATAAATTTTCTATAATATTTATTTATTTTAATTATAGAAATATATATACTTTTTTAATTATGCTACCAATATACAAAATTTGCATATATCTTATGAACACGACATTTAAATAAACATAAAAGTATAATATAACGACGTAAATTACATTTGAGTTTCGACATGAATAATATATGTTATTATAGATGGAGTAATTGACCACACTTTTAAAATTATAATACAAAGTTTTTGTTCATATTTAAGTCTGAAGCATATATGAAAACTGACAAATTGTATGTGACGAAAGTATTACAGCTATTTTATCCCTAAGTTTATCCATGGCAATTTTGTTGCTATCATTATACAATTGAACATTTGGTGACCGTTCTAAATTTGGTTGATGGTTTATTTTCAATAAGTTTATTATTTTAATATTATTGTTTCTCATCCAAAATGTTTTTTGTAAAACAAACATATTTCATTTTAATTATATTAAGAAATATTTTGTTTAGTGATGGTTTCAAATTTTTGTCATAAATACGACTAATATATCATAATTGTCACAAATTATATTATGCAGCTCTTCAATAATTCAACAAATCCTTACATCTTCTTACAGTTCTTTACAAGTCCTTCCATTTTCTTACCGCTTACAGTTGTATCTTATCGCAAAATAGAACATGCCCTTAGTGTGGGTCTCTTTTTTATGGGTAGAGAAAATTGTCTCTTAATGTGATGTTTGGTTGAATATAATGTAATGTAATTAACTTTGTAATGAAATCATGATTACGTATTATATAATAATGAAAATTATTCTGAGACGACTTCCTTCTAGGGTAACTTTTTTGATGTTTTGCAAGTACGAATAATAATGACTAATAGTTCATCCAGTGATGATTTTTGTTTTTATTTGTTTTGGTCTTGAATCATCTATTTTACTGAAATCGAGCTACTGTTGGCCCAATAAGGGGTAGAGCTCACCCATCACAAATTTTCTTCATTCATAAGATTCGAACCCGAGACATTATTTAAGGGGAATAAGTGACAAACTATTTGAACCAATCTGTGTTGGTAGTGATGATTTTTATTATAATCACCCAAAATTAACTATTAGTGACCCGAATTGTCATTAAAAATCACCACAAAAGCAATCGTCTCATGATATGTCTTATGTGAGCGGCCTCACATAAGGGCATTCCCAGCCAGAGTTTCAATTTTTGGAACTCAAGCCTGCCATATAAGCAAAATTTCTACTTTCCTAAAACTTACATTCCATCACTTTTTCAACCAATGGAACTCATTCTATGATAATTGAATTAAATATTTATCATAAGACCCACCATTAAACATATTTTATTACTTTTATTGTTACAATTTTGTGTTTGTATTTTATGTTTATATCTTGTATAAATATTTTTTATGTTCCGAATAAAGGAGATCTATTTATTTTTTTGATAAAAAATATATTATTTTATTTAAAATTTCAGAAAATTGCTATAGGCAATTTACAACTTTTCCTCTTGTTCTTTGCTTCTGGAATTAAATGCACTGCAGAAGAAGACCAAAAAAATTGGTATTTACAGCTTTTCCTTTTTCTTTTTTTTTGCTTTTGGAACTAAATGCATTGTAGAAGAAGACCAAAAAAAACAGACACACAGGAGGGAACAGCCCCCTGTTCTGCCACGCGTGTCATTGAGGGTTTTTCATGCACTGCCAACCAACTTCCTACAACGCGGACCCCACAGTGACACCCGTTCCCTTATGCTACGGAGGCCCTAAGACTTACTGCTGAATTTAGTTGTTCAAATGAGATTTGGCAAATTCTTATATTCCTTTCGTATTTGTATTTTGCAAGTCTAATCAATGCTACCTTATTGTGATTTTCAGTTATTAATTACGAAAGAACATATAATTTTCCTTATGCAATAACTGCTTTATTGCCCTTCTATCATGCCCAATTCTCTGCACTTGGTCGATTAAATGAAGCTTTGAATTAGTTCACATCGAGTTGATTGTGGCCTTCGACATCATCCTCGAGTAAATAGACATCCACTCTTTATTGATAAAATGTTCCATTGAATCAATAAAAAAATAATTAAAAAAAGACAGATCCATTGAAGTAATATATCAGAATAAATTTACATGCTCATGTTCTAACTTCACCATAATTTACAAAAAACATATTTCATCACAAAATATCGTTATTGATAAAATGTTATGTAAATTGATCACCAAATTGTCGCATTCTTTCGACTCAAAAACAGATAATAATCATAAACTTTTATTAATTGAAAATAGGAATCATTTTACTTTTTAATTGGTCAAATTCAACTTTAACTTGATGCTATAACGAATATATATGATATGATAATTGAACTAAACCCACAATCAAAGTTTAATCAACCTACTATTCGCTGGAATAGGAATTCCACTAGTGACTTCTTTTGATGTTTCGGCAACAGCATCCCTTAGTCTGTTTCTGCCTCAAAACTTCTTCTGTACTACCCTGCAGCTACTGGTGAGGCAACATTGTGTATTTCCATGTCATCCCCTCCTGTATCCAGCAGCAAAGCTACAAATGCTCAAATTCAAAAAGCAAAACTTCCCCTGGGTCTCTGTATAGCAAAAGAATCTGAGAACTTGTTCTTTTCAACTTATTATAAATACTTATCATCATCATTCAGCATTGATCATCAGTGATTAGCACTAATCATCACTTAATCATATTATCCTACTCATAATTGCATCACTGATAAGTAATAAGTTACTATGATAAGTTGAAAAGAACAGGTAGAGAGACGAAAAAGGAATGATTAACTCAGAAGTCAGAAGATAACCTAGATTTCGACTAAAATATTAAACGCTCTCAATGAAGGTGCATTTACACATTGGGGAGGAGAGTTCAAAGGTACAGCAACCTTGAACATCACCTAGAATCATGTCTAACAGTCTCTTCCACACGCGTAACGGCATCCATAAGCACATCAATTGCCCAATCCTTCACATCGTCCTGCACAAGTGAAAGGGGGGTTAGGTTTTCACCGAGCAAATTCGGAAAATAATATGGGATTTGGACTATATAAAAGAACAGATTGCTTTAAATTGTCCGTTTGATCCCTCTAGCGTTGGTCAGCTAGGATCAATTCAGTTCTACCCCTTCAGCTACCTCCAGATTATGGAGCCCTCAGCCTGACAAAGAAAAATACTGTAATGATCGCATCAACATTAGGCACATCGGTGAACGACAGTTGAATTATGTTGCAAAGAGCGTGTTTATTTCTTAATTCTCATACATACCAAGACTGAAGAAAGTTGCAACGCCCCAGCCACTTAAACAAGTATATTCTAGCAGTAACTGGAGTCATAGCTTAATCTTGGAAAGAAGCCCATCATATTCTCACACAATTCTGCCCATCTGGTCCAAACTCCAGACCCTTCTTTCAGCATGGTGGGCAGTAACAAGAAGCAGGGTATTGAGAAGCTAAAATCTTCATTGCCAGTGGCAATTTCTCCATTAGCAAAGGTTACATGGTGGTTGGAGGGGAACCCAAGAAGTCAAAATGAACCGAATTTTCTGAAATGGCCTTGTTTTGCCTGGACAGCTTTCCTAGCTTAGGTAGTGGTGGCCCTCCAACAGTTGATAAAATACGTGGCAAAGCAAGTTGGGGCTTGTATTTTCTGTCCAAGGTACCTAAAACAGCAAATGACCTTTCTTTCTAGGTGTTTACTCTAAAACAAAACCAGCGGCCGAATTTTGGGGGGTGGGTGTCAGAAGCAGGTTCGTCTCTTAAGCATGAAATGCAGTGGTTCTCAATAAGGTCTCTGGCAGAAACTGGAAAGCTAGGACTCCAGAGGCAGGATTCTGCACTGCCATTTACAAAGAATCTGCTCAAATTCCAACAAAAGTTTCTGATGGCAGGTCCATAGTTCAGAAGATCAAACATGCAATATGTGCCAGAATCAGCAATGAGTTTGGCAACGAAATGTTAAGTTATTCGATGTGAGCAGCAGGGTATCTGTTGGCAATGGCTAAGACCCGCCTGCTTGTTGGAAAAGTTAAGTGTTCTAACTAATACTGGCACCAGACATTGCCTTCACTGTTCAACATTAAGAGGGTACATGCAACAGCCAAAAAATCCCCATTGTGAGGCTGCAGTCCATTGTTTGAAGCATCTTAAAGGTCAGTAGCTTGGGCATTCTTCCCAGCTCAGTCCAGTCCTAAGCAAGGCATTTAGTACCTATGATACGGCAGCCATCCCACATACCAAGGATTCAAAATGCGGTTTCGGTTGCAATTGCAGTTTCGGTCGCGATAGGAAAAATCGCGCTAATGCGAAAATCGCGTTCTATATCGCAGCAAAAACGCGGTTCAACCAACCCAAAAACCTTCCGATGCAGCCCCTACGTCGCGGAACGGCCACATTTTTAATCCATGCGCCAAACACTAGAAAGTAAGTTAATTCATCATTTTCCTCGGCCATATCCTCATATCATTAAAATATAAGAAACAAGGCACAGTCTCTGTCTTAAGCTGAGGTCGAATGCAGCAGCAGGAGAAGATTTGTGGCTGAATTGGTTTGGCTCTTAGATGAACTTACTGTGGCTTCTATTTTTTTGATGAATTCTGGGAAGGCCTCATTTCTTTATCTCATGTCCCTTCCGTTCAGTTTTTAAGCAGATATTTTCAGTAAACCTCTAACTGGAGTTATCAATATCATCAGTTTTTGAGCAAATTGCAGGTTGTCTACACCAACTGATTTGAAAGGGCCATCGGGTATAGCCTTTTGTAGGATGCTAACTTTGCATCCAGCCTTTTGTTAATGATATATATTTATTCTTTTCCTTATCCAAAAAAAAAAGGGCCGTCGGGTTGTTGGAGATGCCTAGTTCCTGGAGCCAAATCCGCTGCTGCTAGCTCTTCATTCTCTGTCTGTTTTGCTACTGTTATGCATTATGGCAGAATTTTTCTAGATTCTTCTTCCTTGTGTCATTAGCGGGAAGTTATGTACATTCTGTTTAGAGGCAGTTTCACATTGCTCTTCAATATATATTCAGGATGTTATCCAAATTGGAATTATAGACACTTTTTTGTTTTCCCAGTATGCTGTTGTTCCTGTTCAAATTTCCACTCCCATTTTCAGCCAGTGTTACAGATCTGCATATCTTTATCCCCTGCCGTGGAACGCTCAGGCTAAGCATGTGATGTGTATCTTTATCTGTCTTTTTGAAGTGAAATAAACTTATCTGACTTCTGCTCAAAGCTTCCCCCACCCCTCCCCTCCTCCACACACAAAAAAAAAAAGGAAGAAGAATAAAACTTGTGTTCAGGCAAAGGAAATAACCATCACCATGAAATGTCAACCCAAAACTAACCCATAAGTCCCATTATTCATTCAAGTGAAGATATGGAAAAATACAGTAACAGTAGAGGGCGCCATGATTTACCTTCTTCAGCTTTTGTCCTGTCCTTATCCTTGCATTGGGACGAGCAAACTTAGACTCAAAGGGTGTTCTAGGCCTTACTTCTCGGATTTCCTCCCACTCTTCACGAGTAAGCATCCTAACGGTTCCTTGACCAGGAGGTGCATTCTTTATCTTGCGTTCAATCAGTTCTTGAGATCTTGACTCATCATACTGCCAAAACAATGACAGAAATAACCCACAACCACATGTCAGTTCATCTGTCCCAACAACATACAATTAGGGATATATTATAAACATGTGAGAGGGATTTTGCAACATAGGTCGTCGACCTCATTTTCCAAGAGTTGTTATTCATAGTGATTCAAATTCTTCATTCTTTAGAGAAGAAAAAGGGATTCTGGTACTTTTGTAAATTTTTCAAAAAGCATATTAGCAGATTCTCCACAAGAGGGAAATACCCCCGGCCCCCCAACCAGAAATAAATTTATTAGTGTAGGCTGTGTAGGTGGTATAATACATAGAATAGAGCATAAACGAATACATCTAAAGCCACTGCACTTAACCCAATGTAGGAAACTACTGTCAGCAAATGAGGTCCCTTGTGCTCAATTTGCTGCATTCAAGCCCTTAGCATACCACAGTGCAAATATTTATCTAGTTTACACAAATATTTATACAATTCATGCAGTGGCGAGGGCTAACAAGGACGGGGAGAAGGAGGTCTTTAAACTAGTGAGGGCTAGGGATAGAAGATCAAGGGATTTAGGTGTTGTGAGGTGCATCAAGGATGAAAATGGTAAGGTTCTGTCTGAGGATGCAGAAATCAAGAAGAGATGGCAAAGGTACTTTTCTAAACTCCTCAATCGTGAAGTGATGGAAGACTCCCGTGGTAGGGTAGGAGGAAGTTGTGAGAGGCAATTGGATCCGCGAGTGTGCGGTCATATCGGCAAGGACGAGACTAAAGAGGCCTTAAAGAAGATGACCAATGGGAAGGCAGATGGTCCAGATCAGATTCCGGTGGAAGTGTGGAAGTATTTGGGGGAAGAAGGATTAGAGTGGTTAACAGAGCTTTTCAATATCATTTTTAGAACCGCTAAGATGCCCCAAGAATGGAGGTCCAGTACAGTCATCCCCTTATACAAGAACAAAGGTGATATTCAAGACTGTAATAATTTTAGGGGTATAAAACTGCTCAGTCACTCTATGAAGTTATAGGAGAGGGTGATTGAGAGAAGATTTCGGAAGGATGTTTCGATTTCAGATAACCAATTTGATTTTATGCCAGGCAGGTCGACCACAAAGGCGATTTACCTCCTTAAAAGACTCATGGGTTTGTATAGAGATAAAAATGTAAACCTTCATATGGTGTTCATTGATCTGAAAAAATCGAGTCCCGCGTGAAGTGGTATGGAGATGCTTGGAAAAGAAAGGAGTATCACCCTTATATATTCGACTTATTAAGGATATGTATGAGGGAGGTAGGACGAGTCAGTAGGGATGGGAGTTGTACCCGAACCCGAAAAACCCGCCCCGAACCCGCCCCATTTATAGCGGGTATGGGTACGAAATTTTGGAAAAAAATGGGTATGGGGCGGGTATGGGGATTGCGTTTGAAAATGGGTGTGGGTATGGGTATGGATTCTTAAAACCCGTACCCGATTGTGTACCCGATTTGCTAGTAAAACGGGACTAAAATACGGTAAAATTCAAAAATAAATATTTGACATGAAACTCTAAGTGTATATTATTTATTTATGTAGAATTGAAAAATTAAGTTTTTTTACATTTTTAACCTTGATGAGTTTATCTGACATAAATTTTAGTAGCATCGCTTGAAATTGCCAATCAAACATACTGTGTATGCAAATATGGGTTGAATATGGGTGACACTTTGCGCACTCTACATATACCTGAATAAAATCCGTAAACCCGAAAAACCCGATGGGTATGGGTATGGGTACAACCATCCAAAACCCGATGGGTATGGGTATGGGTATGGGTACGACTTTTGAAAATGGGTATGGGTGCGGGTATAGCTCGACCCGCCCCGAACCCGCCCCACGCCCATCCCTAGACGAGTGTTACGACGCCAGGATGGGTCACCAATGACTTTTCCGTTGGTACGGGTCTGTATCAGGGTTCCGCCTTAAGCCTTCTTTTTTTTTCACTCTAGTTATGGATGTACTTACTAGAGGGATTCAAGATAAGTTACTATTGTGTATGCTTTTTGCAGATGACATTGTTCTTATTAACGAGACCAGACAGGGAGTTAATGACAGGTTGGAGCGATAGAGGCATACTCTGGAATCTAGAGGTTTTAGAGTAAGCAGATCGAAAACGGAATACCTTCATTGTTGTTTCAGTGGAAGGGTAGATTCGGGGGGAGAAGTCACCTTGGATGGGAGATAGACAACTAAGGTTGATACGTTTAAGTATCTAGACTCAATCATTCAACAGAATGGGAATATTGAGAAAGACATTAACCACCGAATAAAAGTGGGCTGACAAAAATGGAAGTACGCCTCAGGTGTGCTATGTGATAAAAGGGTGACCCTAGGATTGAAAGGTAAAGTCTATCGTATAATAGTTAGGCCGGCTGTGCTTTATGGATCAGAATGTTGGCATGTAAAAAAGACGCAGGTTCAAAGGTTGATGGTAACAGAGATGATGATGATTAGGTGGATATGTGGTTATTCGAGAATGGACAGAATTAGCAATGGGGTTATTCGGGACTTAGTTAAAGTAGCTCCCATCGAAGATAAGATGAGATAAACAAGACTCCGATGGTTTGGCCATGTGAAAAGGAGTGTGGATGCTCGAGTTAGGAGGTGTGAGATGATCAATGTCCCCGAAGGCAAAAGAGGTAGGGGACGACTAAAGAAGAGTTTGGACAAGGTGATTAGAAAGGACTTGAAAGTTGTCGGTTTGACGGATGACCTGGCTCGAGATAGGAAGTTATGGCGGGATAGGATTAGGATCTTGGATCACAAAGAGCACACCCCATAACTGTCTTTTGGTGCAGTGGCTTAGTGCTAGTAGTGGTATTTTGCATGTCGTGTTTGTATGCAGGTAGTACTTCCTTCTGGGAGGAGTTATCGTTTGCTTACTTCGGGCTGTTAAGGTATGTCACCTTCCTCTCATAGATTGTTCTTTTGCTACATAGCTCCAGTTACTTGCCCTTATTTTATCTCGATCATTCCTGTTTATGCGTCCTTTTTTTTCCATTGATCGTTTGCAAAATCTTTCCTTCATTTAATTTTTTTCTCAAAATCCTTTTTTTTGGGTCTCTTGGAATTAGTCTTTCTACGGGTAGGAACGCTGGTAGAGGTAAGGTTACCTACAATTGGATCTCCTCAGACCCCGCGAAAGCGGGACCCACACTGGGAGGTGGTGTTGTATGCAGTTGTATACCCCGACAGAAGGGCTAAACTCAAGTTTGCTAAGCAAGAGGCACATCATAGTAGCTTTCACAACAAATGTACATCGGAATTGGCCTTAAAAACCCCATGAGAAACTGCCATCATTGGCAGATCAAGAGTGGGGCTGACAAAATTGATAGCTGGAGCTCTCCTTTATTTTTTTCCATTTTCTTTATTTAGGTCTTTTGGGGGGGGGGGGGGGAGGGAGTAAGGGAATACTTCTTCACTAAAGAACTAGAACAAAAATTCACAACCTAACAAAGATGATTTCAGTTCAAAAAGCTAATCAACTTGAGATAAATGCAAAAATTCATCAATCTTTGTTCCTTACCTTTCCTTCTTTTTCTTCTGCAACATATTCGAGTCAATTTTTAAGAATTTAGCAAGAATCCATCAAGATACTTCTTTAAAAGAAAATTTGGATAGGTGTTACAAATAAAACTATATATTCAAGATGCGAAATGAATGATCAAGAACCACCAGAAAGTTGAATATGTAACACAAAGTCAGAGCTCAAAAACACATATAGATTTTCAATGAACCTCAGCCAATCAATAATTTAGTACAAGATACAAATTAAAATTTAACATTTATTACATGCAACACTCAGAAGACTCAACACTGGCTTGGCATTTGGAGGAGCTGAGTAATAGGAAAGGGGAGAGAATGAATGGTATGGCCAGTGGCTGATGGGCACATTAGTGAGATTGGGAAATTCAAATGCCAATGCTGTCGTCTTGGCAGGGTGTGGGAACAGGATAGGCACTGGAAGAAAGACTGGTTTAGGAGGAGGCTCAGTTGCTAAATCAGGAATAGCTGACTCTAGGTAGATGCTTTTCCTTACTCAAAGGTAGTGACAAGTAGATTTGGGATTTGCGACTAGAGATTGGAGAGGGGAGTAAGGGCAGGCAATGTTTTGGGCCAGGGATTGAAGAATGAGGGACTCCAGAGTTACTGACATCGGGGGAGGGGCAAAAATATAATCAGATTGAATTTGTGGGCCAAACAGCTAAATCCAACAATTTACAGTTGGGGGTTAAGCATTGGGACTGTCAACAGAAGTGCACGGGAGGAATAGAGTTATGGAAATCAAAATCTCAAACCACAGGATCAATGTTAGGCAACTCAAGCACCAAGCTACCAAATGATGTATAGCCGGTCGGATCATAGTTCAGAGTTCAGAGTATTTCATTCATCCATTATCTCTCGTATTTAAGCCGGGAATCTACAATTATGCAGGGCTATTACTAAAGGGCTATGGCCTTGCAGGTAAGCTAACGACCCTCAAATAAACATAGATCTTTATACTAATTGCTACCTCTAAGATTGGTTTGGAGAATTCGAAAAGATGTTGGACGTAGAAAGGGACTCAGGGTATTGGTGCTCTACACTGAGTAACCAAAATGTCAGAGTAAAAGCATACGAAACAATTGGAATTGCATCACAAAAGTTAATTGAACCAAAATGTATGGGCTCATTTTGGCACAAAAAGCAGCTTGGCCACTATTGATAAACCGGATTTAAAAGAGTATGCAGTTTGCACAGCCAGCAAGTAGTTCCAACCTTATTTGGTCGTGGGTTTAACTGTCCAAGTCGCCAATCCCCTGATGCACTGGCACAGATCCTAAGTCACAACCACCAGTTACAGGCTTACAGTAAGTAGTTATACAGTTCGAATAGAGGCTTACGACAGGAACTTTTGACATTGCTTATCCTACTTTCTTACAGTAGCAATGCAAATTGTCTTCGGAGAAAGAATTGCCAGTTTCTTTTCTTCT
>JACYFF010031959.1:6918590-6969427 GCA_017589665.1 Selenicereus undatus
GGGTGAAATTGCCAGGCCTAATAGTTATATCAACTTGGCAAGTAGGAATACACATTCCAGTATATGATATATATTACTCTATTCTGCCATTTGAGATATCACTAGTACATATGATGTGTTAAGTTCCTGGAAGATCTACGACATACACAGCTTTGTCCTTACAATAGGACCTATCACATGGTACTTCTAAAAACTTGAATGCTCCAGATGGTTTCAACATATGCTTAAATGGTCTTGATCACTGTTAGTAGAGGGCCTGAACCCCTAACTTCCCCGTAGAAGGTGATAAATAAACCACTTGTCCAAAGGTGCTGAACACCTATCGAGCCACACTCTAAATTCTAACGTACAGTAGGGGAATACGTGATGGCAATAGGTAAAATCTCTCAACTTTCTTCAGTAATCTATGTTACACTGTATTCCATTGTAGCGCCCTATCAAACTTAGATCACAGGACCAGTTCAAGTATTTAGGGGGGGGGGGGGAAATATGGAGATTTTGCCCAGTACATACATCAAATTGCCAAATGGCCTGCAAAACAAAAAAATTATTTGGAAACATATCCCAGCACTTGGAAGCCTAGATGACAAAATATGTTTTTATATAATTGGTAATATAAATTCACAGGATTTATATTGCGCCACAGTCCAGCCATTACCGTGACATGCTGACTAAGGCACTGCACAGCAAAGAATACATAAACCAGGGCACGGTATGGAGGACAAACATCTTACAGTTACACACCCAAAAGTTTTTACATACTTCAGGCAAAAGCCTTGCCACCACCGCCATTCTTCAGAGAGACATACAAATACGAATAGCTACAAATCACCTGACGTTTTATAGGGGAGTTGCATGAAAGTGCTCGCTGAAGAACTGATGCAGATACCACGTGATACGTTTGATGAAGACAAAACGTGAAGGTGTTCTTCATCCTCCTTTCAGAAAAAGCTAAACATGTAAAAATATACGTACAGGAGTAAGATCTCTCTACTGTTAGGGTTCCAGCTTCAGTGAAACAACCCGTGACTGTCTGTTGCGCTTGGCTGCCTTAACAAAGACCACCGAGAGGCAAGAAGGGGCCCACCATGGCCGACGTACCTTCTGCTCCCCTTTCAAGCAAGCCACTGAAGCAGCAAATGAAATGTTTAATAAGCACCTGCCCGTAAGGCAGCCAAGCCCATTCCAATTGAAACTTTCATGTTAATGCTAACATGAATTACATGCATGAAATAAGAATAAAACTCAAGCATTTGTATCTTGTGAGATTTTAAGCCTTGCACAAATTCCAAAGGGCACGTGATGTGCTTAAATAGCTGTGTCTCCCTAACACAGGAAAAACCTACAAATTCAATTAACATGTAGATCGGAAATCAATTGCCAAGATCAGTACTAAAGTGCAGTGGCGATGAGCCAAATGATGCTACTGACATAGGTGCACATTCTGTTCAATTGTGCCGTTCACAATCCATTCAATTGTGCTGTGAGAGTTAGGCACATGAAATGACGGCAGTGTGTTTTCTTGATAGAAAAGAACATACAAGAAAAATAATATTCTAAGGTAATGTTTGTTTGTATGTAAACAATCTTGTAATGCAAACAAGTTTGTATTTAGTGCTTCCATTTTCTTGTTTGTTTGTGAGAAACTATTGCAAATGACAACTACCTTGTAATTATGATTATCACATATTATGTAATCATGTTTGCGTAACAAAGTTGATTGCATTACATTACATTCAACCAAACATCACATAAAGGTTTTATACCTTAAGATTTTCAATCAAGTCAAGATAAGATGATATATTCTTATCCATATATTCATGCCATAGGGAAGCCAGCGTGTCATCTGCGTTTCCCATTCTATTTGCTTATGAAGCCAACCATCAAAGATAACTCTTGTTATTTTCCCAGAATTCTAGTCAATCAATACCCCCCCCCCCCAAAGGGAGGTCATAGTGGAACCACATATTCAGCAAAAGGGTGATGAAATCCCTTCCGTCTCTGTCCCCTTCGGAAAAGAATATAGCATTTACTTACCTTAACTCGCCCATCATTTGGTGGATGGGTGTCCCCTCTTTTTTTGGGGGGGGGGGTCCCATGAGTGTGTACATGCTAGTGTAGTCTAGTATGGAGGAGAAGTAAGGAAAAAAGAGCAATTTTGGGGAACTGTGAGAAGAAAAATATACTGCAACCTTTTATTCGTCTCAATTCTTTGCAAAGGGTGATGAAGTCCCCCCATTTCATGTGGCAGCGCCTAATAAACCTGAGTATTTGCTCAGTTGTGAACATGGACATGCCCTCCAAGTACTCCCCATTGACACCATTTTCTTTAAAGATCTGGCGGTAGCTGCCAAGATTTATTTCTTCTAACCACATACCAACATCCTGCAAAAGAAGAATTTCATAAATAAAAATATAATATAAAACCAGTAAATTAACTTAATATCCAATCTCCCAAAGTAACATATACATGTTATTCCTCACATAACTACACCAGTTTCAACTAGACATCACAAGCATATTAAGAATTAACACCAGAAATTACACATTAAACACATAAAAACTCAAAATAACTGATTTCTTCATTTAGCTCTATTACTGCTTTTGCCGATGGTATTCTTTATGTGGAATCTGAGCATGAGGAACTAGACTTTCAAATGTAACAAGCGCATAGTAAAGAGAGAAGTTACAGGTTGCCAAGGGTAGCAAGTGAGATATCGAATCCGAAGCCACATTTACACAACAAAGAAGAATCTACTAGACCTGCAAGCAAGCTTTCAACTAAGAAAAATAAGTCCTCCTGCTGTCTCCAGTTGGCATTGAAGGAACACAAATAGCCTGAGACAAAGGCTACAGCAGAGGAATATTTTTGGACAGAATGCAGCGTTATCACAAAATACATTGTCTTCATTCTTCACTGGGAAAGGCTATCTTTCCCCTAAAAAGCATTGATATGGTGTAAGCACAAAATCATTTCATGATTGATAATTCATGGAAAAATTTTGACAGGGGACATATTAAGCCCATATGAGGAAGAATATCCTTATCTGAACATCAACCTCAGCCACAATCAACCTGGATCCATATCTCGCCTGTTTTTTGGAGTGTAAGAAAAGAAGGCGTGTGCTACAAAAGATTAATTGCTGGACAGGTATAATAATTACTGTCTGGCCCAATTGGTTTAATTTCAAGAAGCTGAAAAATGAAAACCGTAAGATTCAAAAGCACTTGACAGTGATTACAACACTAGTTCATTGCAATTGGAGGATGAGAGGTCTAAAGATATTTTCAAGTGATAATCAGATGGTAAAAGCCACTGTTGCCAAAACTAAATGCGAGATTAGAATAAGATTTGACCCCGTGTCATGTAGGAAATGAAAAGAAGGATAAGGATTGTAGCAAATAATCTTAGTCTAAGTTACATTACTATATAAACAGTTGGATATGCTTCCCAGGAGGTGGGTTTCCCTTAGATATGGAAAAAATTCACTCAACCTGATATCCCGAACTAAACCCACTTGAAAAAGTTACGGTCTTGGACAAGATTTTTGAACCCGAACCCGTTTGTGTAAAACCTGTTAGGGTTAGGGTTGACCAGTTTGGGTTAGGCAAATTTTTTAATATATGTGTTTTTATGCAAAAAATTCCATCTGCCCAATACACATGCTAAAATTTTGTCTTTTAATTAGCACATCTTGCCATTAAAATTTTACTTAAAAGTGGCAAAATTCATATGTTCCCACCCTCGTGTAACTTTTCGTATCGTTGTTCCCTATCCATTACTCAAGTCTATTACTACAAAATCTTTGTCATGATGCACTATCGCTAATTTTTTAATTTTTTTTTCTGGCCTTTGTCCAATGACAAACTACCTTTTCATCATCTAATCATATCACTATGTCAATGTTTAAAGTAGTTTGAGCAAAAAAGGACTTCTATGAGGTTGATTATCTCCTATGGATGAATGATTCTGGTATCATGAAGTATATCTCGTGGGAATTTTGGTTACATATGCATGCAATTTTCTTTTATTTTCTTTTTTTTTAATTATCTTGTTGAGAAAATATGATGTAAAAAGTCAATGAGTCTTAGCTTTAGTAGAGAGACGCCTAAAAAAAAGTTTAAAAATTAAAGTACGAAGTTTTGAAGCCAAATGCTTTTTTTTAATAAAAAATTATAGTAATCATTACAATATTCATCCAGAAAAAAGTTAATAAAAATGTTTGAAACACGCTAGGTCTGACTCTAACCCAGGAGCTTAGGGTTAGGGCTTAACATTTTCAAACCCAAACCCAAACCCGAAATAGATTGACTCATATTTAATCCGACCTCTTGAATTGACCGGTCTAGTTTCCCTAGTATACCTTGGAAGTTTTGACAGCGTGTCTATGTGCAAGTTGGCAATGAAAAGATTAATTATTTTCTTACCAAAGAAAAGGAAAAGAAAAGTCCAAATGCAAGAAGTTTACAGATGCCTCGGGAAGAGAGAGGTCTCAAAAAAGTGAAAACAATAATCTACAAAATAACATAAATAACCTCTTCGCCTTTGACAGCCCCCCACAGTCAACAGATATCTTTGACTTATAGCTCAAGGTCTTTCATGTAAGTCGCGAAGAATTTACCATCCAGTCTGCATAACTCTAGGTAAAGATATGAAAAGCTGAGACACTTGGAGACAAGGGGATTACCAGACTGTTAGCTGTTACCAAAGAAAAGGAAAAGAAAAGTACAAATGCAAGACGTTACAAATAACACAGGGAGAGAGAGAGCTCAAAAAAGTGGAAAACTAGCATCTACGAGATAATATGAATAACCTCTTTGCCTCCCACAGCGCCCCCCCCAGTCAACAGATATATGTGACTTATAGCGGAAGGTCTTTCATGTAAGTCACGAACACTCCACCATCCAGTCTGCATAACTCTAGGAAAAGATACGAAAAACTGAGACGCTTGGAGACAAGGGGATTACCGGACTGTTAGCTGTTGAAATACCATGGGCAGGTTTCCCTGTAAAGTGATGGTGTCACTCACAGTTAAAACCAAAAAGGGAGACTTGAGACACAACCACTGATAATTTTTTTTAAAATAATTACATATAATGACATGTCATTTTTGAATAGTGTAGCCTTTTGATCTATGATGCCCCATAATTTTTCTGCAATACCCACTATTGAACAGGAATATTATCCCTTAGCTCTGTTTTCTGAAGTTTGGGGAAACTTATGGACTTCATGCCTTTATCTCCCCAGCAAAGTGATGACATTACAAGAATGTAATTCACATGCATAACCCTGCGATTTTTGTCTAGCGGGAACACCCCCCCCCCTGGGTGGGCCGTAAAACAAGTAGAGATCTCGAAAGCAAGCAAACAAGAAAATCCAAGAACGCCACCCCATTTTATTAGGCAGACTATATTAGAGCTTTTCCTTGTCAAAAAAAAAAATTATTAAAGTGAGCTTTCAGTTTCAAACCCCATAAATGAGCAATAGCTTTATTAAACAGTACATTTTGGGTTGTTTCATTTAGTAAGTTTGATATAGATGTTAGGCTGGCTATGTACTTAAAAGTTACATGAAAAACGTTGAGGAATATTCATTTATATTTTCTAAAATAAAAATGGCCAACATAATTAAGGCCACACTCAAGAGGACAGAAGATAGCTCCTTGGACCTGCGCAAATTATTTTTAGGACTAGACATGCACAATGCTAGCCTTAAACATCAAAGGTATGACCTAGAAAGATTATGATCGCCCATATAGCCGATGGAAGATTCACCAGATGATCCGTACCTTCAGGATTTCTTTTGCTAACTGATACGGGACAGTGGGAGCATCCAATTCAATTGACCAAGATGATCAAAGTAACCCCAAGTCATCACAAAGTCCATAGAGTTCTAAATTAGTTACTCATGCATGCTCTTGGTTTTATCCCTCAACTAAAGCGTCTCAACCATTTTGGAGTAAATAAATCAAATTTCAGAAATTAGAAGCAAAAATTCATACTTCATTTTTTTGCTAGACAAAAAAACAAAGATACCCGAACATAATGAACAAGACAAAAGAAAATCAACTAAACCAAAACATTCAACCCTAGAAAATTGAAAAACTAGCTAGATCCAATTCGATTACAGATTGAAATTCACCACCAGTAAGAGATTGAGCATAGAAGCCAACACCTCAAGAGACGCCAAAATTAGCGAACCACGAGACAACGCAACACAAGAATCACATCGAACAACAAGGATTAAACCCTAGCAAATGCAGAAATTAGCTAGATCCAATTGGAGTACAAATTGAAAAAGCCTCTATCAGATGCAGAAATTTGATGGAAAGAAATGAATACCTCAACAGTCCAGATGAAGAAATCGAGAGGTTCGGGGGGCCGTTCTTTGTTCATCGCCGAAGAAGAGTAGAGTAGACCAGACTACACAGGATAACCGCACAAATTTGAGGAAAGTGTGTTGTCAGCTTGGGGATGAGATGAGCCTTTTGCAATTGGAAGGCTGTTTTGTTTACCCCCAAATTATTTGCTGCTCTCGGTAGCAGGTAACTTCGCTGGGGCCACCTACACTACGCCCCACTAGCTGCGGCGGCTTGTTGATGGTTCAGTGAGCTGTATACTGGTGTAGCCGTGTAGCTTGTGGCTCAAAATCAAGTAGTGCGCTTGTTGGATTTCTGTGGCAATTAACCACTTGTATGAACCCGGTAAGACGATCATCTCTGATTTGGTATTCGACCAGATTAATTTTATGTTGGGTTATATATTCAGTGGCAGAATTAAGTTGAGTTCCACTTTAAGGATAATTCTTTAGTGCAAGTAATTTACTGATTTAAAATTAATTGATATTTAGTTTAATAGAATTTTTAACGAATAAAATAAACATCGATTGAAAAAAGTTTGAATTCACTTTGATTGAGGTCGATTTGGATTTAGAGGATTCGCTTTGATTGAGATTGATCCGGATTCTACTCTAAATTAGATTACTACAGGTCTGTTCTTTTTGTGGGTAAATTGAGATAGATAAAATGGTGAAGTGAGTTGAAATTGGTTGAAATATGTTAAAGTAGGTAGGATCAAGTGGGTTTAATTTTTTTTATGTGATAAATTGAATTTGGTTAAAAATAGTTGAACTGGGTTGAAGTATGTTGAACTATATTGAAGTAGGTTAAGGTTGGTATTTTAGAATTGACCAACAAAAAGAACATGCCCTAAGTCTAATTAACCTACACTTGTTTATGATATATTGAAAATAATTATCCCAAAACTGGAGGTAAAAGCTCTATTTCTTAATATTAGATTATTTACATGTAATCTAATATCTTAAAATGTGATATGTCGACGTTTATGGATCCTATATATATATATATATATATATATTTAAAGAGTGCGTGGGAAGATGAACTAGATAGTGGAAAGAGATTATTTGAATTGAGACTAAGTAAAATGTAATTATGTTTGGATCAACAATGTTTTAGTTCAATTTGGTTTGGTTCAGTTCGAGAGATTCATGATTAAGATCAGCTACGGTCAAAGCGACTCAGGTCAATCATAACATGTCCAAGATGAACCCCCCTCAGAATCCATAGTTTGAAAGCGTATGAGCATTAAATATAGATGGACCATAGTGAAGGCATGTACATAAAATATCATAGTAATTATGTTTCAGGTCAACAAAATTTCAGTATGAGTGATTGTCCATTGGGACCAACTTTGGTCAAAGAGCCTCAGGTCAATTAAAAGATGTTTGAGACGAAACCCCTTGTGATCCATTGTTTGAACACGCATGAGAATGGAATATATATGAGCCACAATTAGACCTGATCAATGGGTCGAGGACCGCACCCGACCCTAAAAAACAGGGTCAAGGTCGATTTTTGTTGTCTCAGACCCGCCTTGACCTCAAAACGAGGGCATCTGACTATGGTGAGCGTCAAGCTCGGATAAAGGTTTTAACCCGCTAGTCCTCACCTTAAAAAAATTAAAAAGTAAAATAAAAATAAAATACTTTCAGTTTCATTTGTTTAAAACTTTTTCACTCACTTTCCCATTCCCCTAGCATCTTCCCCTCATTCACCTCACAAATTTTTATTGGTTCATAACATTGTAACGTTCTATCTTTAATATTTGGAGTATACTGAGTAGTTATTTCAGTGAACTAATTGGTCTATTGGTTTAATGACTAAATTACGCATTAGAGTATCTGTAGTTGCAATATGCTTAATCGGAGCATTATATTATTACTTGACTTTTTAATTTGTAATATGTTTAATGTTGACATTTATGATAAAAAGAAAATTTTGTGAAAAATCTTATTTTCTATATTGAGAGGTTTGAGGGTCCGATCTAATCCGATGATCTAAAGGTATCCACAAAATCAAAGTTATGATAAGGGTTAGGGATTATGCTCACCCGCATGAGGGTAAAGCAGAGTCAGAATTGAAAAAATTATATTTACTAACTCTCATAATCTGACTCTAAATTTAACCCAATTCTCAATTTGATTAGGTCTAAACACAATCAACGGGTGTACATATAGCATCGTAGTATCCGGTGTACATTGCGTAATCTCTTTCGTTGGTGCGGTTGCAAATCTACGGTCTGCGGAATAACTTGACAAATCGACTTTGACCGCTATCCAGAATTTCCAAGAGGAATTCATTGCTAAAACGAGCTTCGAAACCTCAAACCCTACAGCTAGAACCCCAATTTCCTTCACCCCTAACGTCAAATCCCTGATCTCTTCCTTCAACTCTAATCTATTCAGCTTTTTTCGAAGTTTTCTCTAGAATCTTCGCAGCATTCATCCTCTCACACCCCAATTTTTCTCTACTTTCAAGAGCGCTTTTTCTGGATCGGATTCTTCTTCGATCAAGCAGGTCGAGTGCAAAACACTCGGCTCATATTCAAGGTTTTTTTTTTTTTTGGGGGGGGGGGGGGGGGCGGTCTAGTTGGCTCCAATTGTTTGATTCCGATTTTGGTCTTTGTTCATATGGCAACCGTGTAATTCTATTTTTGATCACGAAACTTTGCTGTAGCACAATTTTGTGAGAATTATTTACCCTGGAAATGCTGTAAATTGAAGGAAGCATATCATAATTCATTGATAGAATCCGATTGGGTCATTGTTGGGCTGTGATGATGTCTTTGACTTGTTATGATAATAAAATCGTGCAGGTAAAAATGCAAAGCCAGCTCGTGTGCAGTGGTTGTAGAACCGTACTTCTATATCCCAGAGGAGCTCCAAATGTTCGTTGTGCTTTGTGTAATACGGTCACCCCTGTCCAACCTACTGGTATGGGTACCAGGATCTATCTTTTGAATCCGATTAGGTCATTGTTGGTTATGAATTTTTACTTTATGTTATGAGATTCTCTGTGTGTTTGTGTCTCTTCTGAAATGCAATCTGTGTGCTTGCTTGAAACAACACTTGCACACATTTTGGGTTCCTGGATCCTGGGCGCAGTGTAATCTTAACTAAGTGTTGTGGACTGTCATTTTTTTTGGGGGGGGGGGGGGAGGGGAGGGGAATGTGCCATTCTTTCAACTATAGAAAAGCTCCGGCTTAGCTTGAATAGAACTATTTTAGGATTAACATTGCAATTGAATGAGAAAAAAAATGGCTCAATAAACAAAGTAGATCCCCTTTGAATCAAGGTTAAAAGTTGGGAATACAAGTACAACTAAACATAAGGGCAAGTTTAGCTCCTTTGGGGAATGTGGTCTTGTCATTGTGTAAATGCATGTAAGTCACCAGAGTGAATTGGGTTAGCCCTTTGACTTGACCTGACTTTAGATTGAGCAATGAAGCAATGCAAAATGTCGATGTAGCCATCCCTCGGTTTCTAAAGCAACAAAGAAAGCAACAAAAGGCCATCCCTCAGTTTCTAAGGCAACAAAGAAAGCAATTTTTAAGGCTTTGTAATTAACTAAAAAGAAACACACAGCAGGGTCATAATGCAGAGTGCAGACCCTGTTGCAGCAAGTTGGTTGAGTTAATGCCGCTATGTTAAATTTGAAATTACAGTCAAACATTCTTCTTGATCTCTTTATGCAATTTGGAATCAAGGAGGGATGGGAAATGATGGATATGTTCCATTTAGGGGTAGTTTAGCCTCAAATAGCACCAGCTAGAATTTGTTCTTGTTCAATTGAACCCCAACAGTTTTAATTAGCTAAAATTAATGCTTTGGGGCGACCTATCTTCCAATCATGCTCCCAATGTGGTATACGCACCTTTGAATTTCGGGCTTGATAATTCTTCCAAAGTCTGTAAGAGAGCTATCAAAACCTCTGAGAATCACAAAAATAACAAGCAGTGCATCTGCATATTTGATCCTAACAAGCTGAATTTAAAGTCTCGGGCTTTGAAGTACGGACCGTCAAATTGAAGTCAAAGGCCCACTTTAACTCAAATGATCGTATTAAACAAATAATGAGATTTGTGTTTCCTTCAGCTTATCTCAATTGGATCTTACCCAGAGCGCAGGTTCCAAAATTGCTTAATCACGCTTAGTTGAAGGATAACAAAAGATGACTTTATTTGCAAAAGTGAGCCTTAATCATTGCAATCATGCTTGATTGTCCATTTGGGCCGTCAAATCATTCAACTAAGCTTAAAGTTTACCCATTTGAGATTATATTGGTTAGAGCCTTTTCCCGTGGTGATAAGTGATCTTTTGCCTCTTTGCTTATTTCCAACCTTCTTAATGGAAAGCATGAATCCAAAGATCCTGAATCATGATTCTTACTCCTTGTAGGATCTATGATGCAAAAACATGTCAAGTTGGACAAGTGACATTGGAAAACGGTCAAGCTTCTTAGTAGTAGGCTTGTATTCAGTAGACTCATAAGTTAAGCTTGCAATTTACACTTAAGTAAATTTTGAAAGCTACAATGATTTCTTCTTTTGCAGATTGAAAATCCCAAGATCAACCTTGAGATGGGGGGTCTATAACTTCCAATGCCTCTGGTCCTTTTGCTATCAACTTTGTTGTTGTTGTTGTTGTTGTTGTTGTTGACTTGTTTTTCATAAGCCCCAAATCTTGTCAGTGTGCATAAAGTCACATGCTGACCACCTGAGGCTAGTTCAAAGTACTTAGGGGGGGGGGGTCAAGAGGACAATCAATAGTATCTTGGTAACTATTGAGCTTATTGATTCCTGACCAAGTCAGGTAAGCCGGTTGTTTTTTGCAAGTTAGACACTGAGAAGGCTTATGATCATGTCAATTGGGGTTTTCTTATTTGTGTTATGAGAAGAATGGGATTTGGGGAGAGATGTATTCCTTGGATTCTTCATTGCATTTTTTCTGCGTCTTTTGCAATGATACTTAATGGTTCCCCTTCTCAGTTATTTTCAGCCTTTAGAGGGTTGCTCCAGGGTGACCTTATCTCTTCTCTTCTATTCTTCTTGGCCACGGAAGTTTTCACAGGGATGTCAAATTCGGCTTCTACAGTGGTTCTTATATTTGGGTTCTTGTGGGCTGAATGTATGCAACTACTACTAATGTTTCTCAACTTCTCTTTGCTGATCATGGTACAATTATCTTATGTGATAATGATTGTGAGCAAATAATGAACTTATGTGGCATTCTTATTTGGTTTGATCTGGTTAGTCAATCTGACAGAGAGCTCTATCATGCCATCTTGGCAAGTGGATGGTATCCAATTGCTTGCAGGTGTTCTCGGTTGCACTATTGAATCTTTTCCAACCTCCGATCCTGGTCTCCCTCTTGTTGCAAAATTTAACGATAAATCCATTTAAAAACTTGTCGTTGAACAAATTTGAGAGAAGGCTATTTGGGTGGAAATCAAAATATCTTTCCAATGAGGGAAGAAAAAGTGCTTTGTCTCTCTGACTCTTCCCTATACCGGTCTCCGTGGTGAAGAAGTTAGAAGCTATTTAGAGGAAAATTTCTTAGGGGTTCCTTTGTTACTGACTTCAAGTATTGTCTTTTTCGATGGAATATTATCAAGAATCCTGTGACTACGGAGGATTAGGTGTTAGGGATTTAAGGCTCTTCGATGAGGCATTGCTCGACAATTGTCTATGGAGATACATGAATGAAAAGGACAACCTTTGGTGAAGAGTGGGTAGCAGCAAATATGGCGATAATGATCTTGGGCGGTAATTTGGTATCTCTCTAAACCAAGTGGTGCTTATGGGCAAAGTTTGTGGAGATACATTTCCAAAAGGATCGGGAAGATTTTATCATTGTTTGCCTTTTGAGGTTGGTGTTGGTTCTTCTATCTTTTTTTGGCATGATCATTGGTGTCAGGATGGTCGTCTACGTGATCTCTCCCCTACGGGATCTCATCCTTGCCCCTTATGTGCTTGCTGTGAAGAGCGATGCTACCATTGCAAATTATTGTCAACAAGGGCTTGGTACTGATGTGTGGCAGCCTGTATTTTCATCCGCGGTGCTTTTGCTGATTATGCTCTTCTTACTACTTTTCTCAATAAGTTCAATGAAATTACATTCTAGGATTTACCTAAAGTGGTTACTTAGGATCTCAACTCTAGAGGAGTTTTCACTAGCAAATCTTATATTTTAAAGCTCCTATCTTTTTCTTTCTTAGCCACTCAGTCTACATCTTTTGGGAAGTTCCCTTGGACAATTATTTGGAAGACTTTAGCTCCCTTGAAGGTGTCAATTTTTTGTGTGGGGAGCTTCACATGGTAGTATTTTGACATGTGTTAATTTACAGAAGAAGGGAAATATCTTGCTGAATAGATGCTCAATGTGGAAAGAGAATTTTGAGTTGCCTGATCACCTATTGTTGCACTGTTAATTTGCAAGAGCTCTTTGAGAGTTAGCCTATAGTTGCTCAGGGGTTTCTTAGTTTCTAACTCTATGAGGAACCATCTTTCGGTTTGGGGGGGGATGCTTTTGGTTGAAAGCTAAAGAGAAAAGTGTTGTATTGTTCCCACCTGTGATTTTTTGGACTACTTGGTGTGAGAGGAACAAAAGAGTTTGAAGGAGAGGAGACACCTCTTCAATGCATCAAAGATATTATCGTCAAGACTTTTTTTTTAAAGGGGGGGGGGGGGAGATAGTGCGAAATTTTGCCAAATCTTCTTTCAATATCATTGACTTTGTGGATATCTTGGATGTGCATAACCGCATTCATCCTTTTGTTCATATTTTATTAATATATTCTACTCTTTCTCGTTATCCATAAAAACTATTGAGCTGGATTGTTTTCGAGCTTGGTAATGATGCTTTACAGATTTGGCTGGCTGAGATGTTATGGTTAATGGGTTTGGCTCTGTTGTTAGTGGTCGGTTGGTATAGATTATAGACATAAAAATAATGGGGAACTATTACAAGAGCATGGCAAAGAATGTAGTCTTTGAGATTCCGTTGTATACTTTTATTTCCATAGTCTTATGTCATTTTCATACAAGAAATATTATGGGGTATTTCAGGAGAATTAAAATAAGGCTATTTCGTGTACTGATTTATCCATAGTTTTAATTCTATATGGATTAGTTTAGGTATTTTACTAACAGTATTATAGATCTTTCCGCTATTTAAATAGATGGTTTATCCTAAGTTATTATTCTGTGCATGAATAAAGCTATCAGAGTGACAGTGGAATTGTGCTGATTTCCTTTATATTGATTTCTGAATCTCTCCCTCAGCTCCCTAAATCCCTTCTGTTCCCTTCCTTTCCCCCTTTAATTAATCTCCCTGTCTCTCTATTGCCATTATGTTTTCCCTAGCCTGTCAGTGTGGTACCCAAGCATCTACCATCTCTCTTGACAAATCTCTAATTGAGTTGTGGATGAGTGTATGCTTTGTGCTTCTTGCTCTACAAGTAAAGAACCTGTTCGACTTTCTGGTAAACGTGGTTGGCTAGAATCCTACTAGACGGGCCTCATGCAGGACCAAATTTTCACTGGCATATAATTGCAAGACTGAATAAATATAGAAGCAGTGGATGAATAAGGATTTGACTTAGAAAAATCACCAACAGACTAGCAAGGCAATCGTTAGATTGGTCTTGCATCACTTCATGCAGGACACAGAGTTGAATGACCTAGAGGAATAAGGCGATCGGGGGAAGAGAGAGGGAATTGGGAAGACTTTGAAGCCCCAGTGCATATTGATTGTGACTCAATTAATGTGTGATTATATTCTGGGCAGATCATAAGATTACTAAGCTGAGGTTATAGCACCTACTACGCCGGGAGAAAAGATCTCAGTGATAATATTTCTCAATGGTAGTTTATATTTTTTTTGATCAGGATAATGTATATTAAACCCATAAAGTTATATTTTTGCCTTTGCCCATCTGTGGTTCTAGCATGCGGGGGAGGCTACATATATTTGACCCCTGCCCCTGATGGACATAGTGAGTCTCTTGAGTTTTGGTTTGGTTTGGTTTGGTTTATTGTGTACTAATGGATTTTCAGCACCATTAACTATTGGAGAATAGTCAATCTGAGACATACTGTTCAGAGTGGAATTCAGTTGTCTAGCTGGATTGAAAATCATGCCAAGTGATGTATTTCTCTGTTTTTGTGACCTAAGAAACTGTTGTTCACCGATTCTGATCTCTTCATTGTCATCATACTTCACTTCCTTGCTACTTTTCTCCTCCTTAGGATTACTTCACAACACTTGTTAAGTTAGACTGGGGAGGGTAAATGGGGATCATGGAGGCACTGCTAACCACACTGCAATGATGGGAATTCAGAAGGATTTGAGAGGACATATGGCCAACCATTGCAGTGGCTGGAGTAAGGCCTTCGTGGAGTGTAACAGGATTACATATTAGGGAGGGGTGCATGGGAGGGGGGAGTAGCTATGAGCTGAAGTAGAATATGGAGAAAAAGGGAGGCGGGAGGAATGAGAGAAAAAAATTACGGGCTAACTCTCAGGGGGTGCTTGGTTGCAAGAGCTTTTTAGAGAAAAAGAACTTTTTAGAGGGTTTTAGCTGTTTTGACTAGTCAAAACAGCTAAATTGAGATTTGGTTGAAGAGCTGTTTGGACCCAAAAAACTCTTTCTCAAAAGGCTATTTCCATTATCCTTTTGGAAATAGCAGTTTGTGAAAATGACATAACTACCTAAGAGTTTAAAAAAATTACGCCATATGCGATTAGCCTTTTGTAGTGATATTTGATGTTGTGTATTATTTAAATTTAATCTATCCAAAATTAAATCATTTGAATATATAAATTTCAAATAATAATAAAATATATAGCAAATAATAAAATGATATTTTAAGACATAATTATTGTGTAGATAGATATACACAAGTTGAAAAGAAAAAAAAGATTAATAAAAATACAAATTATATACAATTAGTAACAAATTAAGGTTTTGTCAACAAAGTTAATTTGTACATATGATATCAATTTAATTCTTTTTGAAAAGAAAATAAGATAACTAGTAAATATAAAAATTATTTTTAATTAAAAAATAATTTAGAGATAAGGGCAAAAATGAAATTTTACTGAATATCTTTTTGATTTTACTAAACACTCCTTTTATAAACGGCTAATTCAAACAACTAATGCAAACAGTTAATTCAAACAGCTAACAGCTAATAGAAACAGCTAATAGGTAACAGCTAACAGCTGTTTACCAAACAGGGCCTAAATCTGTTCTCGTGGTTATGGAAATTGAAGCAAGATTATGTAGTTGTGAATTGTGACATTGCACATTCCAATACGTCTATTACAAAATGGTATACTAATATGTGGGACATTGGGCTTTGATGCCACTCTCATTTTTGCACCCCCAACTTCTTTTAGTTCATTCACGTCAGATATTGCCTTTTTATTTTTTATTTATTTTTGAGATTAAAGCAAAGGCCTCTGAATGGATTCACACTGCATTATGCCAGTTCACTTTTGCATTTCTAAATTTCTGCCAATGTGTGCAATTAACTGAAAAGGATGGGGGAAAAGGAAAAAGACGGGCACAAAATTCTGCTTGATGGTTTGTACTGTTGAGAGTGAGATAGAGGCTCTGCACATATGTTAGTACTTAGTAGAGTGCAGGATGCACTTGCATGATCTACAAGATGGCTATCTACACATCTACAAATTGCTGTTGTTATGTTCTCCTTGGCAATTTTCCAGTGTTGTGTTTGACGGGAACTTAATGTTTAGGATCTGCTCATACTTTGATATTTGCTATTTTCTATTTTCTATCATGATTATGTGATGGGCCCCCCTAGTCTTGATTGAATGCTGGATCTTATGACATTGTGGTATCTGCCTCAGTGCTGTCTTTTGGTCATGAATTTCTTTAATTAAAAAAATTGTTTGTTTGAATGAACCTAATTTTTCTTGCTGTCTTTTGGTTGCAGGATTGGAAATGGATCAGATAATATGTGGTTGTTGTCATACCTTGCTGATGTATACTCGTGGGGCAACCAGTGTGAGGTGCCTGTGCTGCCAAACTGTAAATCTGACGAATGTGACTCCTAGCCCAGGTACCACTCCAAATTACATATGTAAGCTGTTATTATGGCTATTTATCATAAATCAACAGAATGATTTCCTTTATTCTCAAGACCTAGTTTCCTGAACCTCAGGAGCCAGCTGCAACATTGATTTTTCTACATCACTTAATAAATGTTTTGTAGATTCATCTCTTCTCTGTGATTGCTGATGACATTTCGTGGTCAATGTATGCTTGGTTATCCACGAAGCATTGACATGCCCAATATATTCAGTAACAGAATTCTCCATCTGTAGTTCCTCTAGCTTCTGATCTATATACTTCCCAAGCTTTGTAGTATAATTTCCTTTTTATGTTCTTGCTTTGTGTGAAAGAGCTCTACACCTGTACTAGGTCTATGGAAGGATTGGTCTTTCGTGATGATCTCTACTTTATAGTCAAGAATGGATCAGGCCTTGTAAATGGGTTTCCTGTTATTAGATTTTAGTGTAAACTATAGCGGCTAACCGTATGTAGCTTATTGCCACTGTAGCAATAAGTTGGGGGTTGTAAATGGTGTCCTATAAAATATTAAAATTCCTTGTGGTCCATGTTTAAGCTATTCTTGGAGTGTGACAGGCTATTCTTCCTTTGGTATGTTTCCGTGATGATTGCCTTTGTATTTTTGCCAAGTTACCTTGAGTGATAGCTTGATCTTAAGCTTACAAAGGCCCAAGGATTTAAAATGCGGTTTAGGCTGCGGTACGGCAAGATTGTTCTAACGCAACAATCGTGCTCCATATTGCGGTTGCCAAGGGTGAAAACACAGTTCATCGTACTCCAAAACCTTTCTGATGTGGCCGTTTCACCGCGGTGACTGCCACATTTTCAATCCATGCAAATGTCTGTAACTATTGGTGACCGGAGGAATACACGTAATGAAGAACTGCCCTAATGAAACAGCTGCTATTTTTTCTGTCTATCAGTAGTACAGCATGGAAGGGGTAACCTTAATGTAATGTGCAAATTAGGAAGATAATCCTAGCATGTTAATATAACTGAAGGCTGTCTTATTAAACAGAATAAAACTAACATTTCTAAGATCTGTTAACCTAAGATTATACCTCTAATAAAAACCCCGAAAATAAAATATTATCCAAAAACACTATTATCGCATAGGTTGCATTTCATTTAGGGGAATGAGAAACTTTAGAACTCCCTTCTGTTGACTTATACTAGATTGTGTATTCAGTGAGAGACCATGTCGATTAAATATAGACAATGAAAACGTTAAAATGGATTTGATATTTACTATTAACACTCTCTCATTAATGACTATGTCCTGCTGCTCCCGCTTCTCGTGAGAATAATGAGATCTTTTTCCTCTTTGAAACTATGCATTGTGATTTCTGAAAAGCCAGCAATAACCTGTGGAAAGGGGAGCTCGCAAACCTCTACAGGTAAACCAAATCATAATGCTATCCCCAAGGAAATAGGAACAGAGCACTAGAAGCACAAACATCTAGCAGAAAGCAATGTTAGATTCTTGAGCCCGAGAGACAGAGAGAGAGAGAGAGAGGATCTCCTTGTATCTCAAGCCTTGTTGTCCCATCATAGCCATGAGATGAAAGAGTGATATTTTATTAGCTGGTTGCTTTTTCCGGAGACAGCTTCGTTGGAGTTTTGAGTTTTGACCTTTCAAAGATCAAATAATAAGCATCCACCCATTGGGTCTGTTTCAATTTTGAAGAATAGACTACGATTGCTTAGTTTTGGCAGCTATGTAATATGTACCAGATATTGTTGCAAAAATGTATGAAAATGTCAGACTTACATAAACACAAAAGATGACCTAGACATTCCTGTATAGTGCCAGTAGACCAAAAAGAACCGTGGCATAGAGAGGATGAGAGAGTTCTGACTTGAGAGGAGAATTATGAAGAAGTTGACTTCATCAAGCAGATATTGATTCTGAATTGATCTTCACCAGGCAAATCTTCTTGTGTGTATCGTAGATGATTATATGGTGGTTATTAATAATTCTGCTTGAAATGATTTCGGTGACTGTTAATTTTGGGGGTGAGATTGCAAACATCCTGAATTCCTGATCTTCTCATATGCATCTGAGCAGGTTCCATATTGGGTTGTCAAATATTGTTGCCAGATGATTATTGCACTTGTCCTGTTGTCATGGTTCCCCACCCACCGGGGGGGGGGGGGGCGCTCTGGGAAGAGGGTCTTTGTGTTGGCCTTGTTGGCAGTTCTTGTTTATGCATGACTGCCTTGCTTTGAAGGTGGAAACTCTATGAACATCAACCTGTTTTTCAGCTCCAAACAGGTTAGGACAGGACTTTGTGGGAGAGATTCTGAGATGCAAAAGAAGTAAATCAGTGCCAGTAATGTGGAGCTTTAATTTTTGGAATTCAGCAATACAAAAATTTTGCAAGACATGATATTTTATGTGTTGCTGTATTTGTGGCTTATCCTCCTACATTCTCCTTCCAGTCTGTGTGGGAGGTTTCTTATGATTTTTATTTATTAATTAATTTTTGTTGGTGCAATCTCCTGATCTTGCTTGAATAATTTTGCTTCCCCTAATATGTGAGATATTCTACCTAAAGCCATATACTGCTCAATACTTATCTAGAAAGAACATATTCCAGTTGATTATGGCATGGGCATCAATTTGATGGTCCTAAAGCTGTATTTCATGTATTGATTCTGTGTGTTCTCCTCTGCTAACCTCTTCTGTATGCTTCACTGCGGTGGTTGTAAGCAGCACCAAACCAAGTCGCCACAGTCCGTTGTGGAAGCTGCCAAATGACCCTAATGTATCCATACGGAGCACCATCAGTCAAATGTGCTGTTTGTCACTATGTTACAAATGTTGGAGTAAGTGTTGATTTTTCCTGTTCCTCATCTTTTTATGGCAAGAGCTTTTGGTTTCCTCACTTTGATGTTAGGTTTACATAGAAAAGGCTAAATGGCGTGTTCTTGGTCATCTTCCTTGGTTGTTTCAATTTTCTTTTCTTTTCTTTTCTTGTTTTGCACGGTTTTTTCTTTGGGGGGGGGGGGTTCTGTGGACGAAAATGTTTCGTGTCAATGTCCTGTCATCCAAGAAAAGAAGTCCGGGAGAAGGGTTCTTGGATATCATCTCGGTTGCATCATTTGGGCAGAATCCAATTAACTGAGCCAAAGCTAGCTAAAGAGAAAGACGGTCTCTAAGAACTTTATAGCACCCAACAATTACAAAGTCAAATAAACAGTGACCTGATGATTTGTCACATAAGTTGAAGCTGGAATGTGAAATGTTGTAACTTTCAGCAAATGTGGAATCTTTCTTGTCTGAATGGATTCAGATTTGAGCTGCTTATGTCTACTCTACAGATAAATTTATCAGGAACTTATTACCTACATTAGTTGAATCTACTGAACATAGAGCAACTTTGCTTCTGTTTTACTCTCGATGTGGGAGCATTGCCTGTTTTCCTTTCCTTGTCTTTTGGTGGGGGGGGGGGGGTGTTGTGGCTACTCAAATTTGGTCGAGGTCCAACATGTCAGTTACCGCTTACTGTACATTGCCATATACTGAAATATGTCTCTAAGCTAAGTCGTCAACAAGATCAATTGAATCGCTAAACTTCATGGTTGTCCAGCGAGGATGGTGTTCTGCTTTGGCCTGATTCATCCCCTCCCCTTCTTTGTAATTGTGCTCTGCAGAGTGCCAGTGGCAGGGCATTGAATCCTGTTAATAGACCACATGGGCCAGCTTACTCGTCAACAGCTCCGTCTTCAGCGGTGAGCAATGCAACTCTGTAACTGAAGATAACCGTCAATGTTACCTTTAAAATATGACATTACTATTGATTCAACAATCTTGTTTGAACCATATCTTTTACTGAAATTCGAGTTGGTACAACTATTGAGATGGACCTCCATTTATATGCTTGCTGTTTGCTATTGTTATTGTTATTATTATTGTTATTCTTGTCATAATTGTTGTTCTTATACCCGATGCAGTCGGCCACACATTCGCAAAGTCAAACTGTGGTGGTAGAGAACCCTATGTCTTTTGATGCAAGTGGTAAATTGGTAAGTTTCTAGTCGTTAATCCTTTCTTTGGTGAATGTAGGTAGATTTTTTCAGCAAAAACTGATCCGCCTTCGAACTGTGAACTTTGTAGGTGAGTAATGTTGTCGTTGGTGTGACGACGGAAAAGAAATAGTACTAGTTTCGGCTGGTATTGCTTTCCCTTGAATGGGTATCAGTTCATTGTAATACTATGTGCAGTTTTGGTACATCGTGTACATTATTCCCTGGACTGCTTGGTTTTGTCTATAGATTCGGTATTGCGCAACCAATTCAGAGCTCATATAGGTTGTGGAGGTTGTAATAATTTGTAATTATTTGTGGATGGTCTCACTTTCACTGCCTAGTTATGCAGTAGTCTAGTCTGTTTGCATATGCGTTTAAATGTGTAGATACTCATTTGCACAAAGAAAACAACACTATCATCATGTTCCTTTTCACATATGTATGGTGTGTTTGTTTGATTCACTCTTACTTAGATCACTAACTTCTGCCCTTGATGTTTATTTCATGTATGTATTTTTTTTATGTGCATTCCTAAGGATAATTAAATTCGGCAGTGCATTCCGCAGGATAATTAAATTCTTATGGTTTGGGTTTGAGTAAATTCCCTTCCCACTAGTTTGTGTAAACTCGCGCCGCGAAAATTACATTTTCTTATTTATAAGTTGAATCAAATTAAAGAGCTGGTATTAGGAGACACAACACACAATCATCTCTGTACTTGGTCAGTTTGTCTCATTTTTTGTTGTATCATTTCATTTTGGGAACAAAACAACATCTCAGGGTTTGTTGTATTTGTTGGTGAATATGGATTGGTAAATAGGTAAATTTGGTAGAAATTGATAAAAATTCAAAATCGTTGATATTTTTTTTTGAAGGATTGGTAAGAATTGGTTAAGGTTGGAAAAGATTGAAAAAAGTTGGTAGAAGTTGGAAGATTGTGGTAAAAAACGTAAATGAGTGAGGATATGTATTGTAAGAGGTCAGCAAGAGTTGAATGAAATTGGTAGAAGTTAATTAGAGTTCGAAAAAATTGATTCTTTTTGTTAGTTAGGGTTGAGAGAAGTTGGTGGAACAGCCCTAAATGTTGCAATGTCGACTGTTCTTTTGGTGTTGTCAGGGAAGCATAGGAGGGCCTTCTACTTTTCAAGTTATATTTGAAATCTATTGTATTGGTAACTAGTTTAGGTTGAATTTTGATTTAGCATGGTGTTGTGGTTGGGTATAATATGTGGATGTGAAAAATAACACTTGCTTATTGTATTTTGACTAATAAAACTTGAGCAGTTAAAATGTGTTCATGTTTCTCATAAATTAGGAGGCGGTCCATAGTATTCAAATTTAAGGTTAATGAAAAGTCAATTTACAATTCAATTGTAGGAATGAACGTTGTACGCGTGATATCTCTCTTCATATGATAAAATTGATGCTTGTTATCAAAACTCTAGAAGAGTTAGTACTTATGCAAGTAAACAACAATTTAGAGTTGCACAAGGATCAGGTGTTGGTGGGTATCATGTTTAAGGGTCTATTCGATTTCGTGTTTTAGATAGATAGATAGATAGATGTAACGAGATGTAAGGAGCTGTAAGGAACTGTAAGAAGATGTAAGGAGCTGTAAGGATAAATGTAAAGAGTTGTTGAATGTTCTAAAAAATCTATATGGGATGTAAGGAGATGTAAGGGGGTGTAAGAAAATGTAAGGATTATGTTAATGATGTAAGGAGCTGTAAGAAGATATAAGAAACTGTAAAAAGATGTAAACTATTAGCTAAATCCTAAAAAACGCGAAATAGAACAGGGCCAAGTCATCAATACCTTGGTTAGTTCAAACTACATTGGTTGAACAAATAGCTCCACGAACACACAGGATGGAAGTGTTAAGAGTGCCCAGATGGTGAAGTTAATGTACCTGATTTTTTTAGTGCAAAAATTTATATCATACTTTTCGGAGTATTTACTTTTATAAATCACGTGTCGGTTTCTCTTTATGTGTATTTGTCATATAAATAAGTTTTAATATGTGTGCGCTTATATGAATTTTGAGAGTACGTATTTCTACGAGTATAATATAACAATTATATGAGTGTTGAATACTTACTACACCATTCTTTGTAGGCAAAACGTCAATTTGTCATTTTTATAACCTTATAAGCCTCCTCTTTGATTATTGAATCCAGATTTATGTGCTTAACAGTAACAACCTTGACATAATAAATTTGCACTTTGCATTGATTGTTCTTTTTTCTAATAAGAAAACCGAAGTAATTATCTTTGTGAATCATATCTCTATTTTTTCAAATATTTTTTCTAATTTATTTTTTTCCCCCTACAAAAATGTCAGAAAATACAAGACAGTTTCAACTTAAACAAACTTGAATTGACCTGTGAGTGAGAGAGATGAAGTTGCTGATCATCGTGTTGTGAACATGTGTTGGATGTGACCTCACCTCATTGGTGTACTGAATGCAAGGAAAAGAAGAAGTAGTCACATGCCAAAAGAAAACCAATAGAGTACAGTGTAGTTCTTTCAAGTAGGCTGTAGACCCCACAACTAAAATGATGATTTATGCAATTTCTAGTACAAAGTCAAATTATTCGCCCCATCATGTTAGTTTTGAAACTCACTTCAACTTTCCATCTTTTTTTTTAAAAAAAATAAAATTTTGCTTGTTTGAAAAAGATCTAATGCTTTATGCTTTTTATCTTAAGTGTGATTACTTCCTCCAATATTAAAGCAAGTTTCCGTGGGCATTTTGGAGGTTTCCTTTTGTAATAAAAGAAAATATGGTATCTTCTTTGGTTAAGCCAATTTTTTGTTCTATGGTGTTGTAAAGAAATAAATTGATTTAATCATCTTTTGATAGATTTATCTTTGTAAATATTAAATTTGGTAGCAGTACATTTGAAAATCTATGTATACTGTAATTTTGTTTCAGCAAATTGGACGAGTATTAATTAATTTTTATGTGTGTCCTTTAAAATAAAGATAAATGAGCCATACAAGAGACTTAAATGAAATAAATTAAAATTACTTTCATTGGCACATTGGTCTATTTAAAACTTAGTAATTTTAATCGAGTACAGTAAGATGCGAATATTTATTCAAAATTTTGTATAGTAAATATTTTCTAGAGTTTTAGCCATGAAATTAGATTTTTGGTTTTATAATTTCTGATTACATATACCGCGTATCGTGTAATATAGAAAGTGCAAGTGGTTGTACATGTTGGATCTAGCAAAACAATTATGTTTGGTTATGAAATTTTTAATACATTTCCATCAACAAAAAAGAAAAAAAAAAAACCTTGAATACAAAAATTACAGCACAAGGCCTTGAGTAATTTTAAGGTCTTCACTAATACCGTGACAAGTGTCTCCCCCCCCCCCCCCCCTCTCCGATGACCGATCTTGACCCTGAGCGTGCTGCGTGCCTCCCTCATCATTCCCCCCACCCTTCCTCTCTCAGTCTCTCACTACCGTCTTCCATTTGTCTGCTGACACTGGAATTAATCACATTAATCTCATTGTACTGTTTTGTAGTGACTCGTTGAGATAAGGTAGTTTTTTTTCATTGAAATATTTGGAAAATTATTTTTCATTGAAAATATCTTTCTTAAAAAAATTTATATTACATTTTTCATTGTTCGAGTGTAACATAAAATAATTATTTTACTAGAAAATTCATCCGTCTTCGAAAATATTCTTGATAAAAAAAGGGCAACCTGGTATATAAGCATCCGGCGTTCATGCAGGGTCTGGGGAAAGGTCACACCTCAATTGGTGAATTGTAGGCAACCTAACCTTATTTTGCCAGTGGCTGATCTTACAACTCAAACCCGTAACCTTTTGGTCACACAAAGACAACCTTACCGTTGCTCCAAGGCTCTCCGTCTTTGAAAAAATTCTTGATAATCTTGTTAAATAGTGACTTTTATAAGATCATTCTGAAGTGAATTACGAACGACTCTTACATCCCTTAAAAAATTACGATAAAAATGATCGGCGTCATAATAAATATTGAGTGAGAAAATCTCACCTAAAAACTAAAATGCCGCGCTGGTTCACTGTTGCTTGTATTGCATCTGTTACCCATCATCAAGTGCCATTCCCCACTATCTGCATTTCATAATTAATTAATTAATGTGTGATTATGGAATCAGGAGACAATGCCACACATCATTAGACGTACGAAACCAACTTGTTATCACACTTGATGACACTTGATTAAGTAATTAATTACTACTGTGAAATCCCTGCTTTGCCTAATTAATTGCACGTACTTGCTCAAATCGATCTAACCTTTAAGTTTGTGATGGTTTGTTCCTAGCGGAGAAAGAGCCAAAGATATGCTTCTGAAATTGACATTTGGGTGGGGAGGGGAAAGCCAAAGTCCACTCCTTTTTGAAAGAGATTAGGAACGGGTCTCATGAAATTAACACCCCACGCGTAGAAAATCTCCACAATTATAATGGTATCGAGGCTCAAAAGGCATTATGTTCCTTTCAATAGTACATTCTAATTGTTGACAGTGAGGGTAACTTCCACAGTATTGGTGGGCATCCTTATATAAGATTGATCGGCTGATAGAACCTACACTTAACAAAATTTAGTTTTTGTCTTCTTCTCGTTAAAATACCTCCCACAAGTCCTCAAAAAAGGGAGAATTATCTTAAATATAAAATTTCACATGGTACATTGGCCTCAATCATTCTTAATCTAACCTTAGAAACCCTATTAATCACAAAATAATTCATAATATCAGCATACTATGGTCAGATTGGAGTGGACTATTGGCACCTAGTTATTGGGAAAACACTTATAAATAGGGAATTTAGACCTTAACACAAACAACCGAACACCGATGATAAGCAATGTGGTACTTAGAGTCTTTCATATCCCTAATCTCACAGTTAAACTTTTGCAAGAGGGGAATCCATCTCAAAACTTTGTGCTTAGCGTCCCTCTTTGAAAGAAGGTGCTTAAAGGCACCGTTGTTAGTAAAAACAATGATATGTGATCCAATCAAACAAGATCTAAACTTTTCAGAATCAAAGACCATAAACAAATTAAAGGCTCCTTCTCAATTATAGTATATATAGTGCATCCAATCATCATTAAGTGTGTGATTAGCACAATAAATGACATGGAATTTCTTATCAATATGTTTCCCTAAGAAAACTTGAACAGGATAATTAGAGGCATCATATATCAACCCAAAATGCTATCTCCACATGGGTGACTGCAGAATGGGAGCTAGCCGAGGTTAACAGTTTCTTTAATGTAGGAAGTGACTCTAAACACTTTGTAAAGAAGTAGAATGACATATTCTTAGTCAAATGGATTGACAATAGTTTAGCAATCTTGCTGATGCTTTTAACGAATCAACATCGAGAACTTGCATGTCCATATAAGAACTAACACCTTTCACACTGATCGAAAAGGAGATATTGGTGATAAAATCAATCTTGACTTTATCTACCTCAATTCCTTTATTAGAAGTATGTTTCTGTTTACCATGAAGTGACAAATCCTCCGATTTAGAGTCAAATATTTCTCTCTGCGCCTGTTGAGACTCTAATCACATTGGTCAAATTTCACATTCATCAAAATAAGATGACCCAAATATCGAAAAAATCATCCATGAAAGTTTCCATATAGTATTCAACCAAATTAAAGAATATAAATCATGCACCTTGGAAAGGTTACAGGGGCAGCACATTGGCCAAAGGGCATCCACATAAAAGCACATGTGTTAAAGGGGCAAGTAATAAAGATCTTGGTATAGCCGAAATATCAATGCAAGAAACATAAGAAGGAACATCCAACTAATCTTTCTAATATCTTGTCCCAAAAAGGGCATAGTGGTGGCATTTATCTTTCTATAGTCAGCATACACCTTCTACCTAAATTGAATTCGGGGTTTGAATTAACTCACTTTTATAATTTCTAACCATGGTGACAAAGGTCCTTTTAGAAACAATTTGAATGGGATTAACTCACTCACTATCATAAATGGGACACATGATTCCATGTTCCAACCACTTAACCTTCCTAACTACCTCCTGCAATATCAAGTTGAACTGTCTTCGGCTGTCTTAGTAAGGTCTAGCACATTCTCTAAATGAATTTGTGCTGCACTAGGGAAGGGTCGACAACCCTTAATGTCCAATAAGGTATGTCCTAAGACCTTTTTCTCCATAAGCAAATCAATAGGGGGGGGGGGGAGGTTTCCCTTGTCCAAGTCATGGTCTTGGTCCAAGTCATGGTCTTGGTCTAAGTCAACATCAATGAAAATACAAAGGGATCCATCAGGTCCATAACAAGATACTTAACTAGGGAATTAGGAATAGAATTCAAGTCATGTGAAGTAGTAGGAGACTCACATGTAGAAGCGAGCACAAATTCAATAACAGAGTCCATATAGTATAAATCATCAAACTTAATTAAAGATACCATACTTAGGATCATAATCCATAATAAAGGACTTACACTCAAGAATAGTCTCACCAACATACTCGAACGCTAACTCATCGTAACAGAAGTCACCTACGCAACTAAGGTAGAGTGTGCCACAACGTCAAAACCAATAAGCTGCCTTTGCAAATTGAAAATAGTCAAGCTAATTAGAAGTGGTCAAGAAGGGACATATGAAAATCACAAGAATTTGACTCTCAACAATGCCCCCCCCCCCTCTTAGTTCAAGAACAATAAAGTCAAAAGGATATTCTCCCATCTTAATCAACACATCTAATTTTAGATAACCATCTTTTAGGTTTTAGCTCACATAGTCAAAGTATCTCATATAGAGTGAATAGTAGCAGGTTCACATTGGCTTTCAAGTTTAGTAAGATCCTATGATTGACCTTGTTGACTATCATAATGGTGATGGTAGGACCGTAGGAGTTAGGACCTATTTATCTATTTATGATAAATTTACGAGATAAAAAATTAATTCTCAAAAAGTTAACTATAAAAAACTCAAATTTTAAACTTTTAGAAATGAATTTTTTGGATCTAAATATTATTTAAAAAACTAATTTACCGAGCGTCCCAAATCAAATAGTTAATATGTGTTCAAAAAGCTCTAACTACATCGATTTTTGTTTGGATTTAGGTTCTCATTTTACCCCCTCATCCTTGCAAACCAACAAGAAAGAAGCCATCCATGTATACATATTTTTAACAGAGCAAGGTTTGGCATGGTAAATTGGAAAGGAAACAAGGGGCAAAACGGGACTTGGGGAGACACATATTTGAGGGTAATAAACGGCGGAGTTTCTGTCCTATCTATCCCGATTAGCCCGGTGGTTGCTCAAATGGGCAAGCATTAGGGCATTGATCTTCGAGCTCCCCCCCCCCCTCTCTCCCCAATTTCTCTCTCCTCCCAACCTCCCTTTCAAACATCCAAAAACCTCCAAATTCCCGGCCCCTTCTCTCTCCACTGTACACTATTTCACTCTCGAAACTCAAACAATTATTTCTCTCTCTCTCTCATCATCCTCGTTCATTCTCCTCAAATTCTTACAAATTTAATTTAATGGTGCGTAATTACTTTGATTAATTACTCCCCTTAATTTCGAAAAGTATTTCCACAATTTTTGGAGCCACACAAATTTTAATTAATAATTCCTTTTTATTTTTTGGCTGCGCAGCTTAGTTACGTTGGTTGTGAAGCAGAAGCATCAAATTGCAGATCCATGACGTTGAAGTAATTTATGCAGGCAATAAATTACGCTCTAATTACTCATTAATTACTCATCTGTGTTAAATTTTTTGTGCAGTTTAATTTAATTAATTCAGCATGATTAATTTTCATGTAGGTTTAGTTTGGCGAGCGAGATTATTTGCCAGATCAGTAATGGCATTCTCATTTTCTCTCTCCTCATTATCCTCATTTCAAAGACCAGCTTAAAATTTCCAGATCAAAGCTTGGTATGTGAGCCAATTTAGGAGAGAGAAAGTAGGATTTAATTTTAATTTTCTCTGGAATTGAATTAACTAGCTTAGATTAGATCTTGTCTCAAAAACTGAAAAAACTTAATATATATAAATATTAAGCATCTGATGCTTCTTTTTATGCTTTATATTTTGATTTTATTTTTTTTGAATTTTGGAAATTTAATTTTGTTTTTTTTTTTTTGGGCAGGGGCTGGTTTGGTTTTGAATATGACTGGAACAAAAACAGCTTTGAACCGAGGCAAAGAAGGAAAGAGAGTTATAACAGCAAGCACGTCACAGGTTGCTGCATAGTGCATACCCCTACATACTGTTTCTGAATTCTGAGTAGCGTGAAGAGAGAGAGAGAAAGTGAGAGGTAATTTTCTCTCTCCTGACTCCTGTTGTGCTGCAGAAAAAGGCCACAGTGACAGCCTTCTGATACATTGTCATCAATGCCCAGCAGTAGTACACAGTAGTATAGACATAAAAAAACAGCCCAACTTTGATTTACACCCACCACAAACAAGAGAGAGAAAACAAAACCCTTTTCATTTTCAAATAAGCCATGTTTTGTTGTTTTTAGAGAGAGGCAGAGAGAGGAAGAGGTGTGTTTTGTAGGTGGTCTGTATTTATTTTGTGGTTATTATGAAAGTGGGATGGTATGGAGGTGGACGACATTCAAACCCCTCAACAAGCTCGCAAGTTCTCTAGGGCTAGCTCCAATGGCGGCAGAATTGACTCTTTCAAAATAGCCACCGCGGAACCCACCAGTACCACAACCGCCCTTGAAAACAAAAAACAACCCATCAACCCCACCACCAGCACAGTCGCAGCCGCAACCACCGCCGCGATGGAGGTGGTAGCGGCGACGACGAACCGGCTAAGGCAATGGCCTCACTCATCCAGAATAATTAGGGTTTCAAGGGCCTCTGGAGGGAAGGACCGGCATAGCAAGGTCTGGACCGCCAGAGGCCCCAGGGACCGCCGTGTTAGGCTCTCGGTCAACACTGCGATCCAATTCTACGATCTCCAAGACCGGTTAGGGTACGAGCAGCCCAGCAAGGCTGTCGAGTGGCTAATCAAAGCGGCTGCTGATTCTATCAATGAGCTCCCATCTTTAGACAGCTGCGCCAACTTACCACCCGAAACTCCCAGGCAGCTCAGCGATGAGCGGAGGGCCGATTCTGCTGACCCAGACCCGGATGGGGACCCGGGTCTGGGTCAAAACCACCAGCAGCAGCTTTCGAAATCCGGTTGTAGCAGCAACAACTCGGAGAACAGCAAAGGTTCCGGGCTGTCCCTCTCAAGGACCGAGATCCGGGTCAAGGCGAGAGAGAGGGCGAGGGAGAGGACTGCCAAGGAGAAGGAGAAAGAGAATGAGCCCTCTAGGGTTCATGTTTCTGGGCATACCCAACAGCAAAACCAGCAAAATGTGAGCACAATGCCTCAGACATCCTCCTTTACACAGCTGTTGACTGCTGGGATGAGCAATCTGAATGAGACCAATGCGGCCGCTAGCTCGAGCCCAGCAGCGAGCTCACTGAGCCCTGATGTGGGTCTGTTTCACAAACAGGCTAGAGGGAGTACTAATCAGTGGTTAGCATCTTCTACAACTGCCATGGACTACTTTGGGACCACAGCTGGGCTCTTGGGTCCGTCTTCATCCCGGCAAATCCAGCTAAGTAACACTTCACATTCACTGGCAAATGTAATGACAATTTCGTCTTTGGCCTCAGAAAGTCCTCATCATCATCACCATGAGCAGCAGCATTCGTCTCATGGGCTCCATCATCACCACCACCAGCAGCATTTCCCCTTCGTCCAAGCTGACCAACAACACCTCGTTCAAGTCCCCAACGCAGCAGCTGGGGTGGGGGCGAATGGGAATGTGTACAATTTTAACTTCACTATCTCCTCTTCTACAACTTCTTCCGGCCTTGGCGCTGGTTTCAATAGGGGGACCCTTCAGTCCAATTCACCGTCTCTGTTGCCTTACCTCCAAAGGTTTTCCACCACAGACGGGTCTAGCGTACCCTTCTTCCTCGGGGGTGCAGCGGTCTCCTCTGCTGCATCCACCGAGGAAACCGAGCACCACCACCACCAGTTCCAGCCACCTGGGTTGCAGCTATGTTATGGCGACGGAGGCCGGCAATCCGACCAGAAGGGGAAAGCCAAGAACTAAGGTTTCATTCTTCTTTTCTCATCTTCATTTTGGGTGTTTCATTCTTCCTGTTCTGTGCTTGTTTTTGTCATGGACTTTATTTTTTAAAATACTTTTATTTTTATGGGCATTTGTTTCATAGTATGTATGATATGATGCCTCAAAAGCTGCCTGCATTGCTTTTTGGGTTAGGGTTAGGGAGTATATGGGATGAAAACATGTTGAATTAGCTTTCTTGGTATCACTAAAATAAGCATCTTGGACACTGTATTCATGAATTTATGCATTCTTGGAGAGTGTGGATCGGCTGGTTGTCTGTGATTTTGATACTTGATGGGGAATTGTCATCCTAGGATAGGGGGAAAGGGGAGGAAGTGGAACAGCTGTTGATAATCCGCCAGTGCAACGAAAAAGCCTTTGCAGTAAATTGTATTTGTTCTTGAGATTTAGAGGCCCAACAATAAGTACTTGCTCCCTAAGCTTACGTTTCAAGATTTAAAAAATTGGTATTTTCTGACACTGGCTCATTGTCTGCTTTGTGGTTGATGATTTCTGACTGGCCAGTATATGCATACTCACAAGAATTAGTTTCTATCAAAAGGAGAAGAAGCCATTTTTCGCCCTTTCATTGGCTGAATGGGTCATTTATTTTAGAGTCTCTACAGCGGACAGCCCGCTCGCCTCGGAAGCCGAATTGAGCGGCTTGTGCCGCGTACAACAACTGAGCGGGCGAGCAGCTTGTGAGGCTGGCTGCGAGCCTTGAGCAAGCTCACTCTTGCTTTTTTTGTTTTTTTTTAATTCTTATTGGTTTTTTCTTTTGTTGAATTTTAAAAAAGAAGTTGTGTGTTGTAAAATTATTTCATGGGTATTTATTTTATTTAGATAGCCAAAGTTGTGAGCCTTACATTGAAAAGAGGAAGCATTATGAGCCAAAAAGTTGACTCACAAGTTGATGTGATAGAGGTAGGACTCCACTAAAATTTACTCACCACTCGGAATGGTTTTAGAGAAATAACTCCTTTTTAGTGAATTTATGCCATGTTGATTTTTGCTTAAAGGGTCATTTATTCTATAGAAGTAACTCCATTTTAGGGAATTTATGTCATGTTGATTTTATGTTTTCCACTAATAAAGTAATTGTAATATGTAATGAACGAAAAATCATATGAGCTTATATATAAGCAAAATGTGGGTGATGATCGGTCATTTCACATGTGATTTTAAGTTTTTAACATGTACACAGGCAATGTCATCGATGTGATTACTTTGTGTATCCTCGAAAAATGTGTCATCTATATGATTGCGTATTTGGTACTGGATATATTAGGTCCCAGGTTCTGAGTACATTGGCTGAATGTGATTACTTTTTGTATCCTCGAAAAATGTGTTCGTATGAAACATGCTATGTTCGGGTCTAAAACTCAAACAAAAAATTCCGGACAGTACTCAATTTTTTCATGTCAGACAAATTTGGATATTCTGGTAGGACAAATTTTGTCCAGAGCTAGGTAATTGGCTAGAACCTTGTTGGATTATTTATTTATCTTGTCTTTCGAAGAAATTAAAGGAAAAAAAGTATGCTTGGTGGTCTTCATCACAAATATTCCAATAACTACTTTCCTAAAATGGGAAAAAGATGGTCAGCTGCAGTGAAAATTGGGTGCCGAAAATGTAGTAATTAAGTGCATTCAATGATTGTATATCTCCCTTTGGCGTACTTTTCATTCGAGAAATGAACGCCCAAAAGCTTTGTGGGAATAGTTGTTCCGCAAAATACATTGGAAAAAAGATTTTAAGTTCTGAAATAAGAGAATGGTATTTTCACTCATTCATGAGTTTGAAAATGAAACTACATCGATGTGCAAGGAGGCTAAACTTTGGAGAAGCAATCTGTGCTAAGTTTAATTGACCAAAAGTTTCTAAACAGTTGACGATATTTTATATGCCATAGGATGAAATATGGATTGAATATACATTTGCATTCGACATACTAGTTTATTTTATACGAAAGTGGGATTCACACTGAGAGTTGTTGTTGTAAGTCATTTAAGGGGTTGGTATAGTGTAGAGTTTAGGTTCACATAGCGTTTGTTCTTTTGGATTGGAAGAAAGCTACGGCCCTTGTGTTGGTGATGATCACACTTTAAAGCTAACAAAGGCAGAGAGAATCTAAGGGGGGAAAACTTCTATCTTTTGTGGATTTAGAAATTGTGTATGAGGATGGGTAAATGGGGAAGTTCTCTATGAAGAATGTGAATGAGCTTATGGTCAAAAAGTTTTGTAGTGGTTGTAGCGGAAGTTATAAATATGGATGTTTGGAGACATATTAGGTAGTTGTACGTGGCCATGACTCAAGTCTGAGCTTGAGCCTTAGCATAGCCTAGGAGGCTCGGTCTGAGCTTTAGCTCATGGACTAGCTCGGCCCAGCTTGTGAGTTTGGTGAGTGTGAAAATCTAGGCTCGAGGCTTGACTTCCTTGAGCCCTCTTGAGCCTCTACGAAGCCATACGTCGTGTATTCTCTTTAGTTATTATTACGATTATGAAACGATCAAAATCGAATTTAAACAATGACACATGGGCCATAAAAAATTGTGTTAATTAAAGTCAAATAATAACATAAAATTGAGAGGCAATTGGGAATAACTGGAAAAAAGAAAGGAGCTCTATAGCGCCAATAAGTATGATATATGCTTTGATTTTAGGTTTTACAATAAGTAAAAGGTGATTGACTAATAAAATAGGTTCATAATTCATCAAATTTGATTTAATTTTTGAAATTGTATCATAAGTCAACTGTAACATGTAACCCCTTTATGAGCCTAGCAAGCCGTGCTTACTTAGGCTCGGCTCGGCTTGCTCATTTTTATGACCGGCTTGCCTGCTTGAGCCTGAGCTTGTTTGAGCTTTTTTTGAGCCAAGTATGCCGATTTTCCGTACAAGCTAACTCACGAGCCCTCATGAGTTGGCTCCACTCATTCACTATCCTAATAAGGTAGCTAGCTATCTAAGGCTGTGGAGGGGTTAGAGATATAACGTAACTTTGTCACTTATCTTCGAGGCACACACACAAACCTAGTTTGCTTGGCTCAACAGTCTTGTCATACAGCAACTCCTAACCCTTCTATTTCACTTCCCTTTCCTCCCCAAACCTTATAGCTGGCTCAGCCCGTGCATAGGCCACCGCGAATGTGATCACTGGTGGCCGACCTTGATTACATGCTTCTACAAGGGACCCCAACCTTTCTTTGCTACCCTGTCTTCTTCCCCAAGACCTGGGTTATGCATCAAATGTAAAGAAAGATAATATCAATATCAATGGTCTCTAAACTTAGTGGCACTGTCTAAGAAAAGAATGAGAGACTTGGATAGCGTCAGTGAAATCACTATTAGACTTCTTAGTTGCTTTGCACTTCTTGATTGCGTTTCACTCAATTGTTATGAAAGGGGAAGCTGTTATGAGGATATCTTGATATTGGGGTTTAAAATGTGGCATCAAATTTAACCATGATGGGGTAGCTTAGCTGGTGAGGCATTGAGATTGCATCTCAGTGGTCACAAGTCCGACTCTTCATCAAGGCCATTGGAGGCTTTCCTAGTCGTCAACTTCAGAGCCCCAAGGCTAAAAGTGATTATGAGCTCCTTACTCGTCTTAGAAATGACCTTGGCTTTGTTGTGAATGAATGGTGTTGCATCTACCGACCTGATACATGTATATGGCATCGGTTAACTTTCGTTGCTCATGTCCTTTCATACTTCAGAAGGCTGTGTGGATTGGTAGATGTTCTTGTGGTTGTATTTTAATTGTGGTTTTCGTTGTCCAGGTTTAAGTATTTGGTTTTTTAAAAATAAATAACTTAAAGAGTTATTGTGGGGTAATAGGGGATATTATATGGCTATTTTTGGGTGCGAATATAGACAAAAACTATTTACATATTATGGATGTTGGAAGGAGGCACGAGCATTTACTAGTTTTTACAAATTTTTCCATGCTAGCTCTATAGTAGACGCTGACAAATTTTTATTTCTATAGATTTCTTTGAATTACATATTTTTCCAACACCTCTATCATACTCATTGGAACTTACGCTCTTAAAAATCACAACAGTCAAAATATTAGAATAATAATTTATATGACAAATACACCTAAAAAGATATATATGTGATAAGTAAAAGTATAAATTCCTACAAACATATTAGAACATGCCATATTTCTCTACATTTCCATGTCGTTCATATATGTTACTTTATACATATTTCTAAGGCAACATAACAAAATGGAATTGGACTTCTGCATGCACACCAGCTTTAAATCTAGATAAAATTTGCCCATTTTTTGGAATGCATGTTTGCCGGGTCTTGTGTGAATATATATCCATACACAAGTACGAATATATGTGTGCATATAGATCTATATATAAATAGATAAATAGATATTTTATACTAACAAAATCAATTGGGCATACCTAGGGGTTTAATTATTAACTTGGGTCAACATTCAATCTTGCAAATCTTGTGTTTCCTATTATCAGCGGGAGCCTGGTGACTAAATTTGCTTTTCAAAATGTTCACAATGATTTCTGATTATTTGCATAGCATGCACTGATGCACTCCATCCCCTTCCATGATAGATTATCTATGACCATACACTCATCTGTTTGAAGAAGGCCTGAGTTTGAGAATTCTCATCGTACTTTTGAATGATGTGAATCCTCTGCATCGCATGATGCCCACTCAGTTTTATGTTGTGTGAGTTGTGCTGTAGCATTCATATTATGACTGTTAATCGCCCATCTCCTTTGCTTAGCAAACTTTTTGCCGAATTTAAAGTTGGCTTATAGGAATCTTCATAGAAGTGAAACTTGCGTGCTACTCATGTTCTCGTGTCTAGTATATGAATTTGGCTTGTTTTCATGTTATTCACAAACTTGAGAGACTGAGTTTTTCTGTAGTTGCAACGTTGAAATTAAGAATGGTAAATGCCAAATTCCTCAGTGATGAAGGTGGGCAATATTTGAAGGAAATACATTTGGATTAAGTTGGTCAAGATGCATGCATGTATACCTATGAAGAAGCTAACACTCAAACCCTGTATTTGGTGGTGAAGTTCTGTTCAGGTAAACAATGATGGAGCGGTGTCCGTAAATGCAAGCTAGCCCTGAGTCCTTCAGACTAAATGCAAATGTAGCTGCGCTGAAGAACTTGGTTGATGGCATTTGGATGCTTCAGATCAATTTTATTTGGGCAAAATCCTATTTTCTTCATTTCCAAGTCCAACTAATTAACTTGGATCAAATCTTGGCATTGATCAAGAGCTGAATTTGTTGATTTTCTGGGAGTGCAGTGATGAATGGTGTGTATTTTGATGTCAGATAATGACATACAATTCCCTTTTTGGCCATTTACATTCGGTGTGGTTCTTTATCTGTTCAATTTTCTATTGCAAAATGTGCTTATTCTATTGTGTAAACAGTGCTGTGAGCTTTCATTCATCTTGGCTTTCATCAATATGTGGCGTTCACTCTCAAAGTATTTCTATGTTTGGCTTCTCGCTAATTGTCATTTCACTTTGTCCTGTATATTACTTGGAGTTCTTCCCAATCATATTGCTATTGTTTATTTCATTGCGGTTTCAACCTAATTATCCGCTAGGTTAAGAGAACTAACCTAGCTGATAACCTGGTCAACAAAATTGGGTTAATGGATCAACCAATTAGACTGATGAAGTAGTTGCCCGAGGGGCGAAGGAAGTTGAATTTATTACCCTACTTGTCAAGAAGGCCTTATTTGGTGCACGACACAGAAAAATTTACGGTAATCACACTAAGTAGAAGGTCTAAGACGGGATCTTACAAGCCATTTGCGGATCGATATAACAATTTGAGTGCTTGTCTAGCAGTTGCTGAGTAATTAATGGTGTAAAATCATTTTCCCAGAAAATTATTTTCCATGAAAAATATTTTTCCAAGAAAAATGATTTTTCATTTATATTTTCAGCTGTTTGGTAGAATGAAAAATCGTTTTCTTTCCACTTCATTTTTTGCTATTTGATAGAATGAAGCTCTCGTCCTCACTTCATTTCGTTTTACCATCAACCCCCTTCTCTGCTCACTACTCTGACTCGACCCAACCAACGAATTTTGTTTCTCTTTCCTCTTCAAAACCAAACCCAAAACATCAGTAAGAAATATACCTAGTAACAAACCCAACAAAAGAGAGAGTCAACATTAATGAATCTCAATTTTTTCACTATTACCAAGGAATAAGGATTACCTAGTTGACTTTGAGTGATATTAAATTCAGATTAAAGAAAATGACAAACGAGAATACAATAGGTATCTCAGATTGCGAAGTTCTTCAAAAGGGCAACTGTAATAAGATCAGAGAACTCAAGAAATAGTTACAGAGATTAACGATGGAAATTATTGATGAACATGATGAACATGAAGAAGAGGGGAAGAATCAGAGACAAAATGAGAATGAAAATAGAGTGATTCTAGGCACAATTAAAAGAAAATAGAACGAGAGACAAAATTGGGCAATGGAAATTAGGCTTGGAAAATCGTTTACCCTACTTTTTCAAAGGAAAACAATTTCCTTCAAATGGGGTAAAATGATTTTCCCCTCCTTGTTTTACCAAACGGCGTAAAATGGAAAAATTATTTTCCGAAAAACTGATTTTTCCCCTACCAAACACACCCTTAATTGCACTTGATTCATAATATTTGTACTGTTTCTAATTTTTAAATTGCTGAAAATTTTAAATGATGCCAAATAATTGAAGACAGTCTTAGTACTGTTTGGTATTCGTAGTGCAATAACTTCTATTCATTAGCCTGTTAGCCTTTTCCTACATAGTGGAGGATTTTTTGAAAATAGATTTGATGTTTTGTTTAAGATAAATTCATAGTGAATATTTGATTTCAAATTTAATTTATCTTAATTTATTTACGACTCTGTGGCTTCATGGTAGGTAAGGTGGATTGATCATCACCTCTTATTTATTTTTTATGAAAATTTGGGATTTTTTTATAAAACCCTTATATAAACACCATATATTTTGATATTCTCCTTAATAGCGAAATATAAATTTTCTACTATTGGAATTTAATATTTGATTTGTCGGTCATTCTATTCGATAAATCTTAATATGCTTTAAGCTATTAAATATGCTATATTGCTATCTTTTTTTGGAGGTTCAATAATAGATATTTTATTACTTATGTATATTATACATCGACTGCTTTAAAAAAAATAAGTTGAAGAAAAACAAGACCTGAATCTTATATTGCAAACTTTGCATAAGTCATCCAAAGTGATGAACTTATTTTTATGATTTAGAGATTGTTGAATAGTCTATTCAAAAAGGTGGAACAACATACATCACTCATGGAAAAAGAACTTAGAGAAATTTGCATAAAGTAAACGATAGATCTCTTGCACGGCTTTTTATTTGCATTTTCTATAGGCCAAACATGTATTGATCTGGAATTGCCAGCGGAGCCCATAAGTTCTTTCCCCATTAACTATGATTTTGACATTAACATTAATTGCTTTGATAATATCCACTTAAAAAGAAAAATATCATCTTCGGAATAAGTAACTTAAATAAATAAATAAATCTCAAATGCTTAAATCAATCCAGAGCTACTGTTGACCCACTGGCCACCGCAATTGCAAGCGTTTTAGAGGATTTAAATGCTACAGTAATATCAAATGTATCTAAGAATGTATTTCTTAGATACATAGTTATTTGTTTTTATTTTTTGTGGTTACAATTTTTTCTAGTGGTGGATTCATAAATTTTGTATATTCATCCATGTCCACTTTTATATTTTTTAAAAATTCTATCATACCCATCTTAAAAAGTTTTATGGGCATCAATATTAAAAAATTGAAAACTTTTTATATAAAAATATGGCAAATTTTCTGATTTATAGTGTACGTTAAGGATCCCAACGAGCGTAAAATAGCTCTACCACTCATTTTTATGTGCGATTTTTTCTAGGCAAATGCATGGAAAACGTTGTATAAGTACTGGTAAGATTATATACAATAGGTCTATTTGCTTGCACCAATCTGGTTTCATCTTAGGACTATTTTAGCATATGCTGTGGATTCATAGCTTAGTTTAGTTGAGGAACTTAACATCAAAGCTTCATTAAGGAAAGAGATAGATGGAATGAATATTGAATGCAAAATTAAGGGTTTTCTTCTATCTAGGAGGCTCCAACTATTTTCCCCTCATACCAATTGTGTCTTTCCATTAACACAAATTGGGAGATATCTACCTTCATTGTTTGGAAATTTCCTCAGACCCTCTTCAACTTTGAGACCACTCGTTGGCATTTGGGTCACGAGGGTCGCCTATATGGGCTGAGGCCCTATCTCCCTCCAGCTCGTGCTAAACTGTCGACCATTTTGAGTCATCATCATGACCACCTAGTATGTATTCCGCTTTAGTAAGGTATGAGACGATCTTAAATGTAAACAATCTTACCTTATAAATAAATAATAATGTCTTGAATACAAACTATCCTCGTCTCTCAATTTTGCCGTTCTCGTTTATGGCAAGATACGAAAATATTGCATAATGGTGAACTATACAGGTTAACACTTCTTATGGACAAGATCAATAAGCACAGTCGATACAAATTAACACATGGACTTCCTGGGCAATAGCAGAATGACATTTATCATTTTGGTAAAAACATATTCTTTTTTATAAAGAGTTCCCTAAAAACTTGCATTAAAGAGTAGCATGAGGATGGACCAACAAAACATTGAACGAGAGACACAATTAAGGTGTCGCTCGGTACCATTAACACCCCCTCTTCACCGTCGTACTTGGACAACCCCACCAACTTCGGCCTTTTGTTTGTGGTACGCAGTTTTCAACCCCTACGATCTGAACTAAAATTGGCCACTTAATTTGATGGGTAAAACAACCCACAAACCCAACAACCAAGATTCAAATTAGGGTTTCTTAAGAGTATGAAAATGAGTATTGTCTCACATTGATGAAATTCAAAGAATATTTGATAGTAGATGTTGTATCACATTGATAAAATTAAAGGGTTCACTAATGTATATAAACTTATGAGTTACTCCACCCGAAACTAATACAAGACCAAACCTTTTAATTTCATCAATTCGGGACAACACCTACTATCACAAATTCTTTAAATTTCATGAATGTAGAATAATACCCACTTTCGTACTCCAACACGCCTCCTCACGTGTTCGCTATTAACAAAGCCTAACACGTGAATACAATTTTTAATCAAACAGGAACGATGGCAAATCAAGATTGAGCAACCTAGCGCTGATACCATGTTAAATTTGTATGCATCAATTGGATCTTAATCAAACGAGTCATGCATATAAACTTAAATAAAATTCCATTTAAGCCACTGGATTAGCCAAAGTGAGAGGGGGACCAGTGGCATCCAATGCAGGAAAGGAGGATGGGAAGAGGGCAATTGGGCATACCATCCGCTCAATAGTGGAGCATGGATAGAAGAACAGACCCAACCAACAATGAAGGGCATTCAATGGACACGGAACGCAAGCATGGGTTGGTGACAATGAAGGGTGGATAGAAAACCCTACTAAACCCTATTTTGAGAGAGAAAGAGACTAACTACCTCTCCATAGCTGGCAATGGCAAATAGCCTATCAACCCATACCTTACGATAGAGTGCATGAATAATTGCACAATTATAGCCAGCGCGTAGACACTATTGCACATTGTCAGTCCGTTTCTTCTACCTAACTTGTGAAACACCCTGTCTAACTTACCATGTTTGTTTTAAACACCAAAACGAATGCCTGATTGTTGGCAGCTGCAAGTTTTAGATTTACCTAACCTAGAACATAATGAGAGTAAGACTAGCAGTTGTAATATTCATGCAGAGGTCCCTTAACGCATAAGACAAAAGGTGAGGTACATCAGAGTGCACCATTACACCGCTTGATGACATTTAAAGTTACACCAAATGAAGCATAGTCATGTTCATACCTACAATATTCACAATACGAGACGAGATCAGACTCGATTATTAGGCTTAAACGTGTTCACAAGCCCAAAAGCTCTATCAAGTTCCCTGCACTTCTTACAAGCTTATCGTTCTATTAAGTAAAACATGCAGGCGTATTCCTTTATCTCTTCTCAAACAAGCAGCTCCCATACAGGATCAATTTATACAAGATACTTATCGGTTAGGCTTCAGGGGGCCCTGCCATACTCTGGTAAGATGAGCAGCCAAAAATGTGTTTTCCTGTCTCTCAATGCATTCCAATCCCCATCTCCTTAAGGCATGCTGTGCATTTCTGAAGGAACAAGGGATACATTGTTTATTGCCAATAACATTCCAAGGCTATGAAACTTGCGCTGAACACAACGAAATATGATCCAGGAACTACACAGGGAATGAAGAGCTGAAGTTATACCACTACAAAGTCATTTGGACATTTCAAATAGGCAGCTCTTTCAAACATACAAGGCCTGAAGCCCTGAATCGTTGTCATAACAACTCAATGTGAATCAAGATGTATTTACCACATATCATACTGCCCTAAAACGCATTATGAGAAGAAAATTTCCTTGTGCTGGTTGAAACAGCGGATAGCAAGGACTCCCATGTCGGCAAACACATTAACTCAGACTGGACCCATTATATAACATATTCGTCCAGTGTGGGATACAAACAATAATTCAAGATATCACTTTCATCTCGACAAACACATTGACAGGGAAGAGGGTTGCGCTACCTGACTACATAGTACAAAATGGACCAGGAACACAACGCGCATAAAGTTCGAATTATAATTCCCACTTTATCATAGCACCCAGTCACTTATTCAAATCATACGTATATATCCTGCGTCCCTTAGAAATAACCACAAATGTAAGTACCTGATGCACATTAACTTACTCGTAGCCATATATATGCACTTCACAAACGCCATATATACAGGTAAATCACTAGCAGTTCAACAGCAAGCGCACGATATCAAAACACTTGACACACGTTTAAGGTATACAACATCCCTCTTCTACACAAGCATCAGAATCGAGAAAATTTAACGCAGACCTTGCATGACAGCACCACCAACAATTTCAAGAGCCTACTGAGAATTACAATGTTGTGAGTCTAGCAAACGATCTTATTAGTCCTTGAATACACCTCATTAGTCTGACAGTTTAAGCAGTTACATTGATAAAGGACCCTGCATAGAAGTCTCTATGCTTCACACCACCAGGAAGTCTCAACAGAGTGTCCCACAATAAAAGATGAATACTCATCAACATATATGGGCAGCTAACGATATAAGTACAATGTGCTATATACACATGCATTTCACCCAAGTACCAAATATAGAAACTAGCAACGAAACATATCACAAAACATAGAACACAGTTCAATCGCTGGCATACCTGAGCTAAGTTTGTCTTAAAAAGAGTTCATCTCAAGACAATATGTTCGTCTCTTAACCAGCATCTTAGCTGCAGTCCCATAAGGCTCCTCAAAGGCAGTGGAAACCCATGACAGATCTGACATCTCTTTCTTGGCACCAACACCTGACTGCTCACTTGGTCTAATAGCGACCAAGGTTGCCCCCTTCAACACAACCCCATTAGGCAGCTCCAGATGAGGTGCATACCACAGCCTCATATTCAATGCAGGCACAAGGGTCCTTTTGGATGCCGAAGAAGCCGACAAAGGCTTCACTCTCAACTCCTCTAACTGATCCCTGTTCATACACAGAACACCCTGCCCATCCGCATCTGTTAATATGAGGGTATCCAACGTTTGGTGCTCAGCTATGATCGGCTGAAGCAAATAGTGCCTTGCCGATGCGGCAATCAACGAACTAATCGTCCAAACCACCCTCAGTTTCAGACCCCCATTCATGGAAAATGACTCGGGTATGCTCCCATTATCGTCAACAACACCATTACCCCCGTTACTCAAGGCAATTGCATCACCATTAACGCCATTTTCACTCAGCTGGCCAGCTTTAGGTGAGTAAATTACCGAAGATGCACCAAGAATCACACAATTATCCAAAGTAGACCCAAAATCAGCCCTCCACTTAAGCAACACCCCATCATCGATACCCAGTTCACCACTAGGAAGCTCGATTCTCAGGAACTTAATCTCATTAAAATTCTTCAAAACCTGTGTAGGGGAATGGTGGGTCACTCCTCCTTGCTCCCCTTCCTCATCGTCGCCCCCATTACCGACCGACAAAGCCGACGATGAAGAGGGTCCAGATCGTTTAGACCCGAGTAACTGACCCAAGGCCTTAAGAGGCTTAAAGATATTACCAAATATGACCCGAACAAGGCTAGCTAAGGGAGATCGAGACTCATCTGCTGAAGATGCGGCGGCAGAAGCGTCATCATCTGAGATCACGCAATCGACTCGAACGACGACGTTTTCAACCTGAGGAACGAGGGAGTGGAACCTTCTGGAAACGACGCAGCAACGGCCAAGAGCTTTGACATCGCCGATCTTGTTGAAGATCAGCAAGAGGAGAGAGTCAGGTAACCTGTCGAAATGGTCGATGCCTCCTCCTCCTCCTCCACCATCACCTTCGCCTTCGCCATCGCCGTCGGCATGTTTATCTTTGATGGAATCTTCAGGCAAGGGTTCCGGGTAGATCCTGGTGGTGGTCAGATCCGACCGTAAAGAAGACATTATCGTATCACTTAATTCAGAAATTTGGAATCCCCAATCGTCGGTCAAAATTATCCCCAATTGAAACCCTAGGAGAGAGAAAGTGAGTGAAATCTGTGGCAATTACAAGAAGAATACAAAGGTCGTTGAAAGCCAGACGATTAAGGCCAGATCTGATCAGATATAGACGCTCATCCGCAGCTGGAGCTGAAAAAGAGGAGCAGAAACGGAAATAGTGAGTTCAGTGAAGAGCTTGCGAGCTCTTCATCAATGGCGGAAGAGAGAGAAGAGATAGAATGGGGGGGTACGGAGAATCGCCGAGAGCAGAGAAGAAGGGATCCACGGATTTGGCCACAGACGAGACACAGAGAGAGAGAGAGAGAGAGCAGGAGAGGCGATGGGGAAGAACGGAGAATGTGAGGGATATTTTATGCGCTTTGAAGGGTAAGAGGAAGGAACAGAGCACTGAGAGAGAGAGAGAGAGTCACAACTCACGGGCAAAGGATAATGAGACGAGGAAAAGATTGGTTCCCTTTGTTACTGTATTCGGCCCGTTGCAAAATTTATGTACAAGTAATTATTAAAGAGCCACTTGATCATGTATTTATATACTCTCTTTTGCAAGGAAAAGAATTATTTATATACTCTGTTTAAGGAGGGGATTTGTGCTATACAGACTAGAAAGTTCTTAATCAGCCAAAGAAAAAATCAACCCTCTGTAAATAAGACAGTATCATTTTAAGTTTTAACTCTTTTATTTATGTGACAAATAATTTTTTATTAGAATATTTCGATAGCTATAATTTAAAAAAAAAACGCTCTTTTTGTTTTTTTCCGATTATTAGTTAGACATGACTCTTATAAATAAGAAGAGATACAGTCATTATGCAACTTAAAAAAGCACTAAAACATCCTATATATAATAGGCTAAGAATTACAAACAAACAAACTCATGCAGCTCGCTAATCCAACACAAACATCAGTTAAAACATCCCCTTGTTGTCTAGGAGATATCCTATGAACGTAAATCTCTATCATATCTTGTATTTTCCAACTCTTTTTCAAGCTTCTCGTTATTCATCTAATTATTGGGGACTCATCACCGATAGCAAAACATAACAGACTCTTTGTTTATCACTAATAAATGTTTATCTATTATGATTTTTTTTTCCAACATTAGTAACTCAAACTTGACTTTTGTTTCTCAACTAAGACATTATATTCAATGATTTCAATCTTCTTTTGGGGTTGGATCCTTTGTAATTATAGAGCGTATTGTGTGACTAAATTTCAAATACTTAATAGTCGAGAATTTTTAACTTTTTTTTTAATATTAGTAGTGAAAGATCTTTTTTTTTTTTTGGCTGATCAATGGTGATGAAACATCTTTTACCACCAGCTAGTAATAACTTCTTTGATTGTTTAAAATTTCAACCATATAACATGTCGATTACAAAATTGCCGTCTTCGTTCACCAATAGAGCATCCACTTGCCTTCTGGTATTGAAGATTTTAGACATTTCGATTACTTCGACGACGAGTTGCAACCACACCCACATATGTTCCATCCTAAAGGCCTTTTTCTCCATTTTTAATGAAATGCAAGACAAGTCTCCTGATTTGAATTGCAAGATGGGGAGTGCTTTGCCTAAATCAACTAAAGCTTGAAGTTGACTCCTGTTTTTGCATGTCGTAGCCCATTTATTGCATAATGTGTCTTTAAGATTTCTTGAAGCTGCATATTGAACTGACCTTTTCAAATTCCAATTTAGCAACTCCTCAATATTTAAGTTCCTAAAATTACATAGTTGACGGGAGACGTACTGCATAAGTGTAGATGCAGTATAACTACTTAATTTGTGAATTTTTTCCTTCTTTTGTGAAAAAATTGTATAATAAAAATGATTTATGTTACTCCCTCTATTTCGATGAGTTGTAATTTTGATAATAAAATAGTAACTTTTTATTAACTTCATTTGGTTTATTTTTTGATAATGAAGAGAGAGTTTTTATAGGTACACTGATCTGAAATCTTCTTGAGTACAAAGAAGAATAACTTTTGCGAGATAGAGATAGTTATTACCAGTGTATCTCCCACTAATGACATTAGGGGAGTCACGTACTTAAGATATGTCTTGGATTTTTTTATTTATTTTTTGGTGGTTACATGTATTTACGAGATTAATGCCAAGTAGATTGTAGAGACATTCTACTATTTTTTTTATCAACCAACTATAAGAGGGGGGGGGGTGAAACAGTTAAGGGAATCACGCATAAATGATTGTTATTGTTATTATGAAATACTTTTTTTAAAAATTGTTCCCAGCTTTGGATGGAATGCACAATTTTAGTTAGAGGCTCCAAATTGAACTTTTGAAAGTGAGCAATGCTTTGATTAACTCCACCTCACCTTAAACTCAACAACAACAACACCACCACCTCCCAGTGTGATTCCCGCTTTCGTCGGGTTTGGGGAGATCCAGATGTAGGTAACCTTTCCTCTACCGGCATCTCTGCCTGTAGAGATGTTGATTCCAAAAGATCAACAAAGTAAGATTTTGTGAAAATATTTTGTAGAAGAAGGATTTTGTGAAAACATTTTATGGGGAGAAACTAAGGATAAGCAGTAGAGAATGAAATATGAAGTACTAATAAACCAAGAAGCAGTAACTATGTAAACATAAGTACAACATATCAGGGGAAGGTACTAACATGTAAGCAGGTCTAGCTACCGTACGATAAACTTTGCATTTTAATCCTACAGACATCTGCTTATCACACAGTACACATGAAACATACTTCCATGTTTTGCCAACCCAATTTTATACGCTGGTTAATTATCATTTTAACATTCATCACAATCTAATGAAGAACTAGACTTGATCAAAAGTTTGGGATTGTCCTCTATCTATTTCAACTTAATCCACAAAAATGAAGGACAGGATTGGTTCCCCCCCCCCCCCCCCAAATCTTCCCAAACCCTTAAATTGGTGGTACCCAATTAAAACGGAAGCAAAATCAAATGGAGGCTCTAACCCACCAACTCTCACTACATAATGACCCTTGAAAAGTTGTTTGATTAGTCCTGTAATATTTTTTTAAGTAATCTTTGACCTGTTCTTGGAAATATACACTATTGTAATTATTTTGGTCAAATATTTCTTAGGAGTCGAAGATATCGAAAAGCTTAGGGCAAGTTCATTGCATTATTGAAGAATTTTGGGTTATGATTGAATTGATTTTTATCCTAAATTATTCATTTATCAATATGTTTGTTGTGTTATTGATTTGGTTATGATTGAATTGATTTTTTTTTGACAACCATGAGTAACTGCTTTGTACTTAAATAGTTTTGGATCTTTTTGGGACGCATGTAAGTTTATAAAATTTGCTACTGAAACTAGAGATTGAAAGGGTATGAAAATGTGGCACAAATTGTAAATTGGAATCATCTAATCAAGCTAAGCAGTTGTTTGAGAATTGGAAGTGGCCCGACAACTCGAAGGCACCCAACCATAGGGTCATGGTAATGGCTAGGATTCGTTAAACCCCATCAGGGTTGCATAGAAATCAAACCCCTTCTAAGTGATTCTTATGAGTCAAACCTCAATTTGATCAGGTCTAATAAAAGTCAACAAGAAAATGTTAATAATCGCTAATCATACATGCAAGCCATTTCATATATACCCCTTTATTAAAAGATTTAGAATTGAAAAACTTATTTAACCTTGCAAATTCTTATTACACAAACCTCCTAACTACAGTTAACAATGATTAATTCATACATACTTCAGGCTATATAATTCCTTATCTTAATTTTTAATATTTACAAGTAACTTAAGTCCATCACTTCGTACTACAAATCTCAAGATCTAAAAAGTTTTATGTTATGAAAACACGGTAGCACAGACTGCGGCATGTGTAAATCCATGTTTATAGCTCAAGATTTTTACGACTATACATGTGTGGGTGTGTGGGTGAGAAAAAAGAGGAGGCAGGAGTGCATCTTTGAGTGGCTATCTAGGCGGGGGACGGGGGGAGGATTGACGTGCAAGGGCCGTACTTCCGTACCGTCAGCCTTCAATCCAAGATGCCTTGCATCCAACTCAAAGTTGTAGTCAGTAGATTTCAAGTCAACCCCTTCGTCCCCCCCCCCCCCCTTCTCCTTTTCTTGTACACTTCGAAAATAATGTCTACTCTATTTTCGAAGCTACACTGTGTATTTATTGGCTAGGAAGAAAAGCTAGGACAGAGTATAAGTAACACAATTGAAAGATGAGTATGTACATAAACATAAAAGAACTGAGAAAAATGAATCACAATTATAATATATACCATTGTCTAATAATATTGTAATAATTAATCAGTTTTAAATGAGAAGATTTTGCAAAAGATTATTACGAGACATAATTGTCACGTCAACAAATAATACAATTGTTTAAATTTTATCGTGTGTCACACCATCCCACCTCATAATATGTTACTATAAATTATTTTACACAGTGATTACTGTATAATTTATAATAAAGATTTATGTACGTAAGGTCTAAATAGCTGTAGATGACTCAAATGCTAATTTCCTTTATTTCTCCTTTGGCCTTCATTTGTTTACCATCCATTGATATGACCATGTCTTCCCCCTCCTCCTCACTAGCACCTTTGGATGCCTCCTTTGTATGTGTGTTCGGATGAAATAAATTACGTTATCATAAGGATACCTTATCGTGAATAATGAGGATTTTCTTATTTTATTGAATCATTTTATCTTTCATATACTCACAATAACAAAAGTTTTGAATTTTAATAGTTTTGATTATCAACATCATATATCTGTTATTTATAACAATATTTATAGTTGATACTTTAAAAGTGTCACAATTAATTTGAAAAGCATCGTCAAATTGTTGAAACCTTTTTAGGCAACACTTGATGACAAGATGTCATTTATGTGTTTTCACAGCAGTAATTAAAGTTCATGATAATTTTAAATCTTGTAATAAAATAAGGATTTTTGAAAAATAATAATTTGAATTTTTGGCATGGTGATAGCCAATAATATAAACTTAAGAAATAGCTACTAGCGAACCGAACTTTTGATTTTTTTACAATTAATAATCCATTCCTTGGAAAATTACCCAATAGTGAGCCGAAATGAGAGTGTTAAGTTGTGATTTCCCTTAGCACAGATTGTTGACAACAAAAATGTCGAAAATTCAAAGCCACCAAATTTAGGTCTTGAGTCTTTCAAGTTTCAAGTACAAGATGAAACGCGTACCATTTAAGGCAGACGCTCATGACATCTTCTTATGTTCTTATCAAACCCTTCTGTCTTATAAAATTTCTGACATTTTCCTCCATTATGCCAACTTGTCCTTGTAAGCTTGGTGACTGGCGATGTCGACAGTAGTACCACAAGTTGCCTTGAATAATATTGAGCTCTGGTATCTCATCTGTCTTGCAAGATTGGCAAATGTGAATTATGACTATTCAGACATGTTCGTTTCAATAGTTAAAACTAGCATTTAGTAAAATTTAGGAGCTTTTTTGAGGGTCTCATGCATTTGAGCCATCAATGTAAGATGTACATAAATACAGTGGCGAAGCCAGAAAAATCGAAGAGGGGTGTCGGAATTAATAGTACACAATATAAAATTTAACACTAGTCATAAACTGAAATTAAACAACGATTACATTACATCTAATCTAATTGTCCTCGACGAGACCTCATATTTTGAAAGCGATGCAAATTAAACTATAAAAAAAAGCAATCAAGAAATTAAGAGATAACCTATAATTGAAATGAAACATATAAATTAAACAAAGTTGGAATTGAAATTGGTAAATAAACTCAAAAAATTAAAGAATATAATAAACCAATTTACAAATTGAAATTTAACCTAGAATTGAAATTAAACATATAAGTTAAACAAATTTGAAATTACAATTGACAAATAAACTCACAAATCAAACAATGTAAACTTATTAGTCTACAAATTGAAGAATCAAGTAAAAGAAGAGCTCACAAATTTGAAGCGAGAGTTGAGAACTTAAGTTGAGGAGGTTGTTGGTAATTTTGGTCGTGGACAGTGCTGCGGTGCGGTGGGTTGCAGCCTCCGCCAGGTGGTGGCATGGTTGAGTCGCCAGTCGTCGGTTAGGGTTATTGGGTTAGGGTACTGCTGGGTAGAGGGCTAGAGGCGAAGCAGTGCTAAGACGATAGATAGTCGAACAAACACAGAGGAAGACCGAAGACTGGAGGTGGAGTAAGTGGACTACTGGGCTTTAAAAGAAAGTGAAAAAAAAAACAAAAAAAGGGCAGGGTGGAGGTTCAAACCCGCGACATCATAGATAGGATAACTTGCAAAGCAACCTCCCCGACTGCTAAAGCAAGAGACATTTCATGTATCATATCCACACATTTAATATACATAGCTAAATGTTTTTTTTAATTATCAGACGTATATTTTTTATTTTTTTTTTAGAGGGGTGTCGGCTGACCCCACTGACCCCATGGTGGCTTCGCCCTTTATAAATACTCGAACCATATTCATTACTTTAAAAGCAATAAAATGATAAAGATTGAATGACATTTGGGATTAAACTCATTCATTGCTTATTTGTTATGGTCATCACCCTACTCAACATTGGATATTCTGAAGTAGCTATTAGTTCTAATGAAATTGATATCTTTTTGGTATGCATCTGGATGAAATTGGAGAACTTGGAACCCAAAGTAGGAGGGACAATTTATCACTTGTTACTCATTTGAGGCATTTTATTTGTATAATTTTGCAAGTTTTCTTTAAGAGTCCAAATGTTTTCCACGTCAGTGAAAGATGTTGAAAGTTGAAAGATTCTATCTCCTCATTCCGTAGTCAGTTTTTTTAATTTGAGTTCTGGTTTTTGAGAACGGACTCTTGTACCCATCAGGTTTGTGTTTAATTGTTAGCCCAAAAATAAAACTACCATGGTCATATATCCAAGACGAAAATGTCATACGATGTTGTTTAGGGTCTGTTCTTTTCGTTGGTCTTTTAAATTTATCAATTTCAATAAAAAAAATACCAACTTCACCCCATTTTAACCAACTTTAACCAACTTTAACCTACTTTAACCACCTTCAAAATCTTATTCTCATTATTTTACCCAATTTTAAAAAATATACCACCTTCAACTCACTTCAACCCACTTCAACAAAAAATATCAACTTCAACCTATTTTAATCCATTTCAACAAAAAAATATCAACTTCACTCTTTTACCAATCCCAATGACATGTTCTTTTTGTTGGTAAATTGGGATTGGTAAAAGGGTGAAGTTGGTGAAGGAAGGTTGAAGTAGGTTGAAACTAGTATTTTTTGTTTAAGTGGGTCGAAATAGGTTGAAATTGGTTGAAGTTGGTATATTTTTTTGAAGTTGATTGAAATAGTGAGAATAAAATTTTAAAGAAGGTGGGTTGGAGTTGGTTGAAGTGAGTTAAAGTTGGTTGAAGTTGGTGTTTTTTATTGAAGTGGATTAAAATTGGTTCTAGTGAGTTGAAATATATTAAAGTTGATAAATTAAAAAATA
>JACYFF010031959.1:6974427-6995031 GCA_017589665.1 Selenicereus undatus
CAACGTGTTTTTTGGGGGAGGTTGAATATAGCAATCTTACCACTAAATTAGAAAATTAGAACAAGAATTGTTTGTCCTAAACAAAGATAAATTATTCTAAATTATCAAATTATTTTTTTTAATTTTATACTAATCATATTAAGTTAAATTTTAAATTTTAAAATATCAGTGCAAAAGCACAGGCACAAACTAGCTGTCACAAAAGCTAACGACAACACCTTAATTGAGATGAGATTGACAGAATATTAATGGAGTGTTTGGTTGGAGAAAAAGCACTTCGGAAAAATGATTTCACCCCTACCAAACACACCCTTAAGATCGCAAATTAGGGGTGAAGTTAGTAACTGCCCAAGAGGGCTTATCAACTGCGTTTAAGTAATTAGGGAGAATATGATCAAAGATAGTATCAAACTAGACATTCCCAACACCGTACTGCTGAAACTCCATATGAATAACATTCAGAGATCAGAACCATGAACCGGATTCAGTATCCGATTTCCCCTAGAACAACATCAACTAGTGTAGATATTCATGACCAAGGATGACTGGATCACTTTTATTGTCAAATAAATTCAATAAACTAAGATTTATTAAACCCCCCGGGAAAAAAAAAAAAAACCAATTCTCTATATCTGCCTCAAACTTTCAGCAGCGAATTATGAGTTCCACTCCTACGTGTACAATCCGCCCCTAGACATACAAGTTTCTGCCAATTAGTCAACCATGAGTTCCACCACCCCTATGCATACAAGGTCCTGCTACACCGATCGCATGCTTCAGGCTCGGGTGAGGCAACCTGTTCAGGCTTTTCCTGTCGCATCTTCGGTAGATCAGTCTTCAATACTTCAACAAGTGCCTTTGTTCCAAGTTTAAGCTCATCCAAACTGAGAACAAAAATCAAATAAAAATGTCTCAGAATACCATTCCATATCATGGATGAGAGTGAAGCAAAGACGAGCATTATCTGGGTAACCACAATTTTTGGTAACTAAAACCCCAAAATCCTATGCGGGGTGTAGCAAGGCTGGACATATGCAATCGTACACTGAGCTCCAGAGAGGTTGCCGTTGTTTAACCCATTCTGTCAAACTCCTTAGCCACATGAATGAACGACAAAGATAGAAGAAATTGTGAAGCTGTGGCACAAGCAGAGTATGACAAAAATGAAGAGAGGAGAATTGAATTTGTTTGTTTTAAGAAAATGGAACGTACAGCTAATAGCTACAATTGACAAAAGCATCGAAGTAGTACTTAATCATAATAAACAATAGTTTTTGATGATGGTAAATCACCACACATCAGAGAATGGAACTTCTAGGAAACAAACACGAATATGCAAGTGAATACCATATGAATTCTCAGAACATCTCCAAACAGAAACCCATAACAGAAGAGCGAATGCAATTGCTCCTCTGGTACCCTTCGCTAGTGTCCATTGCACCACCATTTAACTAATCAATACCAAGTTTTCAAATGCCGAACTTCATAAACTGATTACTGGCCCTCCCAGCCTTTGGTAGACTGGTTCCATTGTTTTGCAGATAAATGTCAGACCAGAGAAGCACAGAACGCTCAGTTTTTACTCTCTCTCTCTCTCTCTCTCTCTCTCACTCTCACACACACACAAACGAACACATGCATACACACGCACGCACGGATACACAGCAAAAAATGCCCACACATGCAAGAGTATCAAGCAAAGATAGAATACTCAACTTCAAACAAATTTCTATGCATTCCAGATATTTTCCAATCCCTATTTTCCATGAATTTGCCGAGAAGCAAATGTTTACAGTTTACCTACTTCAATGATTTTGCCTGAATTTACCCTGAGATTTTGGGCACATCCCAGTATTACGCTAAAATGGATAGCAAAATTATCTCCATTAGATAGGTTTTCCTTCTTATTAAAGGGTTCATGTGATCATATTTAACTTGGCCATTTAGATTGACTAGATCTTATTGGAGAGGTCAAATAGAAAATGTTTACATATAAAATGTTTGAGAACAAGCACAAAAATTCATAGCCTCCTCCCTACACAAGGTTTGAGAGGGGGAGGGGAGGGTTGGGTGAATGGATGTAGTAGCCTTAGCCTTATCCATGGAACTATAGAGGTCGTTTCTCTGTACCCCTAAATTAGAAGTTGTTGACTGCCTATTACTTGACATCAAAGAAGCAGGGGACAGTTTAGCAAGGCACTTTGCTTTAATCCACGTAATTCCAAGATGGTGAAAAAAGTCCAAATGCAGATTTTAGTTGACAAAGAATTTGAAATTTGTTGAACAGGTAAGTCAACTTCAAGCAGACCAGCAATGACAATAACCAAGGGCAATTATGACTAGTAGTCCTGCATTACATCCATTGTTAATGGTCAAGCAATGGCTGAATTGCCATTCTTTGGTTCAAGTTCTTAACTTCTTTCCTTGATGTGATGCAGAGAATCATAGGTAATGCTTCAAAATCTTCAACCAATGCTTGGTAACCATGTTTCCCTTAATGCTTTCTCAAACTACTTTTTTGCTTAGCCAAGGTCTCCCCCCCCCCCCCCATGTGTGCAAAACTTCCACTTAGATAGCTATGAACTTCAGATCTTTCCCCTAGAGTCCTAATGTATGCAATGTTAGAGGGGGTGTTGGATGTTGCCTACAGGCATTTCTGTTGATTGGCTCCTAGTCAATAGTAGTAGGATAATTTGCTTGATCCACTGTAATCCAAGCCCCCAAGAAATGATAAATAAAAATAAACATAAAAAATAAAAAGCAAAAAGTTTAGTCAGAGCTAACTTTTCAACTGTCATTTTAAAATTACATGGGTAGTGGTAATCCCAAAAGACACATTTATAGGACCCTTTGACGAGCATTAGATTTGTCCCACTTAACAGTGCGGTACCACATTCACAGAAGGAATGTCAAGGGTGCGGATAAAGGTTCTTCAAAGTATGCTATCCACCATCGTTTGGTGCATTTGGATGGAGCACAAGATCATAACCTTTGAAATCAAGCTCTCTTGAAAGATTCAGTTTGGGAAAGCTTGTCCACTTGTCCATTTGGCTTCTGTTCATATTTGATGTCAGCCAGGCCTGAGAAAGCTAAGGCTCAAAGCTTCACCTGTGACTTAAAAACCATACTCAAGCTAAGGACATGGCATCACTTAAAGTCATTTATGGCCACCAACCTCAAACATTCAAGCTGGATAGGGTAGTTTAAGGCTTATCGATGTTGTTATTATGAGCTTCAAGCTCATAATTTCAGGTTTTCTAATCACATCACCAGAGATGAAGTTAAAAAGGAATGGCAGAAAATGAAGAAATGCAGTAGGTCCAAATCATATCCCTAGAATAGGGATATGCATGGGACATGGGATCACTTTTAAGACTTCAACTAAATGTAATCCTCAGGACTGCAAAGATCCAAAAATTAATCAAGAGGTACCATTATATTAGTTTAAAAAACAGATAGTATATTCAAACCATGGAAGAATCAAAATATATGTGTAATCAGAATCAAATATATGTGTAATGGCACCAACATTACTGTCAGGACACTTGACACAGCTTTCTTATCTTTCCTCTTTGACATAGCTATGAATGAACTCACTAGAGTTATCCAAGATAGCATACATCATCATATGTTATTTGTTGAGGATATACAATTGGTTGATTAGACAAGGGCTAAAGAGCAAGTTTGAATGAGGAAGAATATCCTAGAGTCAAAGGTTTCACATTGTTTTACTCCACACTAATGATCCATTGCCGTTCCTGCTACACTGCAGAAATAGACAACAGTTCAATGAGCACATTGTTTTACTCCGCAATAATCCCAAGCTGACAGAAATGTCCAACAATGACTCTTTCAGTTTCAACCACCTAGGTGGCCAGCGGACAAGCTACTAGCAGCAAACCAAACATAAAAATCTCAAGAAAATTGCATACAATCAACTCACCACACTACTATGACTTTATGCATGTACATTGAAAAAAAAAAAAAAAAATAGATTACAGAGAGATTGCTTCCTGTACCTGATTGAAAGAGGAGGGGTTAATCTTATAATTGTGTTGTGGGTTGGCTTTGCAAGAACCCCTCTCTCTTTCAATTTGAGGCAGACATCATAAGCTGAAACAGGAAATAGAGCCTTGTTGTTGAGCTCAACTGCATTAAACAGACCTTTTCCACGTATTTCTTTTATGAAATTGGGGAACTGCTGCTGAACCTCCCTCAGTAAGCGCCTAAGCTCCTCTCCCAATTCAGCAGACCTGTATAAGGTTCAAGGCCAATCAGAAAAATGTATAAGACCACCACACAAGATCACAAACTGAAGCTGATCACATAATAAGCTCATTGCATTCCTTAATCCTTCTAGGCTTCTAGATGATCGCTCTATCAAACTAACACACCAATAAACCTTCTCCATTTCAGTGCAAGTGAATGAAGCTAAGTGCCAATCAGATTAAGCTAATCTAATTACTAAAGTTTAAATTTTGAATCCTATGCAATTAAGATAGTCTGGTAAAGGTTGTATCTGTTGACTACGTTTAGACATCATTATAGTGCGTTGGAAATAATATTCAGTGTGTTTCTATATTCGTACACAATAGTGGTATCCTTTGGATAACTTGTATCTTATACTAATCACCATTTCCTACTCTCCCTCTTTCCAGACAAACAAGAGAAATCAATGAAAAACTAATAATGCCTAAATGGAGAACATCGCAGGCCAGATGGTATGAACAGCAGATCTGGTTTTACATATTCCCTTTATTCAAAGTATGACTTTGAACAAATGAGAGAAATAACTGAACTTCAAAGAATTTCTTTCCCATCCTTTTACACAGAAACATCGGTGCCAAGAGCTATTTGAGACCAGTCAAACAGTTCCAGTTCCTAGAAAAGAGGAACCCATGCTGTTTTCTACAAAAATAACCGGAACCTAGAACAGTTTAGAGAGAGGAAAATGAATAATTTTTTGAATTTTACAACCTTATCTTTTGTTTCTCTATTCTTTTTCTTTTTGATTTTTTCTCTACCAAAACGACTCTTCAAATAATGAATTTAACGCAGTATCAATTATTTTCTTCCACTAATTGAAGAAGGAATCATTATATTTCTTAAGTTACTAAGATAAAAAAAAAGGATGCAAAATTAATAAATTGACTTTCCTTTTTTGTGTAAAGATAGAAGAAGAAGACAGGAAAAGATCAAACAGCCCCTCTCCCACTCCGAATAAATAAATAATTTAATTTAGTAGGTGCTAACATTTCAACATTAGGAGCGTGCATGCCCTGAAATTGGAACCGCTTCCCAAAAAATTAGGAACCAGTTCTGGTTTCGAGAAAAAGTTAGGAACTGGCTCCCAATTTTTAGGACCGATACCTGTAACCACCCACCCCTACAGAATAATACTGACCGTGCAAGCATTACATTTGCTCTTAACTCAATAGGCACATGCACAAATTACAAATTAGAACCAAAAAAACAACAAATACCTCTCCACAAGCCCTTCGTCTCTGATAACATCAAGTGACGCAACAGCAACAGCACTTGCCAATGGATTTCCGCCAAAAGTGCTGAAAACGTGTATCCAGGGGAAAACATTAAAAAATTATGATGATATTAATCAATGAATAAATATATAACAATCGCATTCAAAATATATGAGAAAGCAATGCATTTTCCAGCCCTTAGTAATATGATTATTATTAGGAAGGCGTAGAACCTCATGGTCAACAAGAAGCAACAGACGTTATGGTCACCGAACCATCCAAGTTTCTTTCCTTTGTGTTTGCATGAAAATGCAAACCAATCCCTGCCAATGTTTAAATTACTCCTCGAAATCCAGTCCTTAGAAAGAAGAGAAGATAATCAGCCTCTTTGCTTACATGGGTAAGTTTCTCTATAACTGGAACTCGCGAGACCTTGCTAAGCAGGATCTACACTGGGCAAAAGCTGAACCTCAGAGCTGTTTGCTTAGTCCCACTCTTTATTTTACTAAAATCTCTGCTCACATAGTCACACACAGAACCCCCCCCCAAAAAAAAGCAATAAACATGAAAAATGAAAAAATAAAAAAAATAAAAGGCCTTAGTTGAAAATGTACAGATAATCTTTATAGAAGGCACCCTAAATCGAAAAGTTTCCCTAAGAGAGGTGTGAGCAGGAATAGCAAGAGACATGACTTTAGTGAGGTGTTAGTGGCGTTTTCTGCCCCAAAGCTTCAGATCAGTAGCAAATCACACACGAGGTCTGGATCTTAACAAACTATGGCCTAAGACTTTATATGTTATCGTAAATTGTACCTAATAGTTGATTTCAATTTTTACTGATTGGTGGACTCAATTCGGTTATCAAATAATGTTTAAAACATGAAAGGTTGATCAAGATGGGACACAAATTTGAAGAGGAAATTTTTTTAATAAAACATTTAAAGAGGAAAATCATCCCATAAGAATTTTCAGCTTAATCCAGTTAGCAGAGTCTCCTCTGTAGGTTTCGATGGCAACTTTTGACAACCCCCGCCCCCAAGTGGGCGTAACCTAGAGTAGTTATTATTCTACAATTTGGAAACAAAATAAAATCAAATAAACAAAAATGAGCAATTAAGATATTAAGAATCTAAGTTGCTGCAACTACCTTTTAAATCAGGAAACATAAGCTTTTAACCCTGAAAACCTTTTCATGTTCTAGAATCTAATAATGGAGCAATTGTGGTGAAATTTAGAAGTTTCTTCTTTTTTTTGGTTAATTTTCTAAACAGCCTCAAAGAATCATATCCATTTCCATGATTTGGACTAATGAAATTAAAAAAAACTAAAATATAACTATAAAAAAGTATGATTTAAAAATTAACATGGACAGTGACAGGCAATTTGCCAGAGAGTTAATAACTTATGGTTTAATTTTTCAAAATTTTAAAAAACTTGTGTCATAATCCACCACTAACTTCAAACGGTAGAGCATAAAAAGCTATGAAACCCATAGTGAGATTGAGGAATGACAGAATTACAAACCTCCCATGCTCTCCAGGACGAATGCACAGCATCACATCTTTGTCTGCAAGAACACCGCTGACAGGTATGACTCCACCACCCAGAGCCTTCCCGAGAATCTGCGACATAAACGGAAACAGAAGATTTCACGGCACACTAACTATCAAATGAAGTCATACAAATAGCAGCAGCAGCAAGTGTGAACGATGATCAGTTAAATGGTAGAGCAAACAAAATGCAGCTAATAAGTACAATAAAAATCTGATTTAAGGATGTGCTATATACTAGGGTCCAAGTCTTGAGAAAATCCAACTTCCAAGCACCTAATAAAGGATAAAAAGGGGCCAAAAGGTTGAGTATGAACACTGACATTCTTCAACAAGTTCACTATGCAGGGATAAAACAGAGCATCTAACTGACAACTAGTCCTTAATTAGAAACATTTTATGATGTGGTAGTGCTAACATAAAAATTTTACATTTCCAGTAATTTTTCATAAGCTGATGCACTGATGAGTGATGACAGAAGTAGCAACAAACACTGTCTAATATCTGAATGAATGTCTTACAACAACATCTGGTCGAACTTCTTCCCAGTCGCAAGCCAGCATCCTCCCAGATCTTCCCAAGCCGGACTGTATTTCATCAGCAATCATCAATACCTTATATTTTGTGCACAGATGTCTGACAGCTTTCAAGTAACCTTCTTTAGGGATTATAACCTGAAAACAGAAGGTAAGGATTACTGTCAAAAACATAAGACAGAAGAACATTGATACAGCAAGGAGAGGGTGCAGACTACTTTTCTGTTCTGCACAAGGTAAATTTATGAAGCTTTGGAAAATTTTATCACAATTATAAAAAGCAAAGTTGTTTTTTTTTCATGGGTAATATAAAATGTAGAGTTTTGATCGCAGCTACCATAAATAAAATGTTAACAGTTTTCGGTAACAGGACAGTGCCTCGGGGGAGTGCTCTAAACAAACATATATTATACAATGAGATAACCTCAAGGAACTAAATTTAGACCCCAAAAAAAGAAGATAAACGTACTCCTGCCTCCCCTTGGATTGGTTCAAATAAGAATCCAGCTATGCGATCTCCTTTTTCTGCATGAAGCATAACAAAAAATATTCAGATCACATGATCTCTTTCAGACTAACATAAGAGGCCTACAATTTGATGATCATAAAGGGTCACTTGCACTGCAAAATCATAGAACTAAAAAACAATGTCAATTCATCCACGTAACAAAGTCACAAGCCTAGCTCTAGACCCGCCAATCCCCGACAAGAACTATGGCAGGCATTTCAACTGGTTCTTCAGTTATTGCCCTAGCTCTAGACCCGCCACTGATCTAGGTAACTAGGTTACCATCCAAACTGAAAAATCCCCATTTAACTGGAACCGTAGCCCCGTTGGGCACTTACAACATTGCTACACAGTCACAAGCCTCACAAGTAATTCACACGATAAATAAAGAGAATGTTCACACGTCAGACCTTTGAATATTTTCTCCAGGGAAACTTCATCGCCAAAATCAACTTTAAGTTGGCCAGGTAACAAAGGCCCAAAACCTCGAGTAGCTTCATTGTCGCAGCTCATAGAAATGGCAGCCAAAGTTCGACCATGAAAGCAACCGCAGCATGAAACTATAACAGCCTGAAAATTGGAAGTACAAAGATGCACCTTTTAACTCAAGAACCAAATGGTCATCTAACCCAAGCCACAGGAGAAGACATGATAGGGCCAAGATATGCCTAAATTCCATACTTTTACCCCTTGGCCTCTGACAAGGCTTTCACTACAAGACGTATCCAATTATCCGGAATAAATGAAAAGCTAGTTGGGAAGGCATAGATTAATGCGCTACTTCACAACAAATAAGCACAGGATTGTCTAGTTAGTGACTTGATTCGCAAGACTGCTTCTCATGCTCAACTACCTCATTTTTTGGTATTTTTTTCTTCTCATAACCCCATTTTCTTGCCAGCTTCAGAGCAGTTTCCACACCTTCAGCTCCAGTATTCATCGGCAGCACCATATCATACCCAAACATGCTGGTTATCCTCTGTGCAAATAGCGGGAATCTGTCATTATAGAACGCCCTGGAGCTAAGTGTGAGCTTTCCTGTCTGTTCAATCAGTGCGCTCATGATCCTAGGATGGCAATGACCCTACATCAACAAGCAAAAAGATAGTCAAACTTTTACAATGATCGAATGAACGACATCTCTGACTCATGAACAACCCATGTTATGAAAAATCTTCTTCAAAAGGCAGCTATCCACCTTTTAGGACACTTAGACAAGAACTTCTACTTCATTTAGTCATTTTCTAAAAATAAAAAGAAAATATGTAAGTACATGAGAGGAAGAAAATAAGACACGCATATAAAAGCAGAACTCTTGACAAGCCTAAATCTTAGGATACGGCATACTCTTAGAACAGCTAAGGGAATTTCTGTTCCAATGAAAAAAAGAAAAAAACAACGACAGTTCTCCAAAACAAATGCAGACACATAAATACACCAGAAAAGGACATTGCTCAAAGTTTACCTGGTTAACTGCAGAGTATGCTGAAAGAAAGTCCAGATACTTGTTTCCCTCAGGATCCCAGATGGTTGATCCTCTTGCTTGAGAAAATACCGTAGGAATTGGATGGTAACTGCATGTTAACAACAAATCCAGGTTAATTACATAAGCTGTTCATCTAGTGCATTGCACAAAAGAAATAACCAATAAACCGGGAGACGATGTCATCAGACAATGACGTAGAACTTCACCTTTGAAGTAGTTCACAAACTACAAATATACAAATTTACAAGGTGGTTTCACCATTAAAATCTAGGGGAGAAGAATTAGCAGGACAATAAACACACATTCAAAGAATTGTTCCTTTCTCCTGAGAAATGTTGCAACAGAAGAACTTGACGTGATGAAAACAAGCAGTCCAAATTTCCAACCACACTGCCAGTTACAGAAGTCCCACATGCTTTGGTTTTCAAGATTTCAACTGTGTGACAACGCAACGAGTTCGGGTCATGCTTTGGTTTTCAAGATTTTCAGGTCATGTAACAAGTTCGGGACCACATTACGCAACTTAGAAAGGATCTTGGTTTGAAGAGGGTATTCTAAAGCCATTGAGACTCAGAATTCCGCATTAAAACTGGCTTTGAGTTATTAAACTAAGCTTTCTGTTCATGTCCAAAATAATACCTCATCCTTAGAAGCACACGTGTTTTTCTTACAAACCAACGAGTTACCTAGGCATTTCAAGCTTTAATGAGAGGGATGTATAAAGGATACATATACGATCTAAGTACAAATCACGGTTTTCAATAACTTCCATATATTAAATTTTGGTTGGTGAAGAACCATTGTTAGTTTTATGGAATTAGGATGTGATCCAGAGCATGCCAGATCCCAAAGGAATTGTGATCGAAGGGTATTTACATCTGTAATGCATGAGATAGCATGAGGCCCTAAGCAAAACCATGATAGCTGGATAAATCATGCAATGTAAAAGCCAAGCCTCAAACAATCAGTCAAACCCATTAAAAGGAACCTACAATAGATGAAGGACAACAAGCAATCACTCAAATACTTAAAAACCCAGTGGAATTGGAATGCGAAGTAAATTGATCAACTTATAGCTCATTTCAAGCAAGTTTCAGAAGGAACTACATTTAAATATAAATGCAACCTCAAAAAAAGTTGTCGATAGTCTTGTGCAAAAAGATACATGAATATCAAAGGTACAGCTCAAACACTACATTTTTTACTCACTGTTGGCTATTATCGTGAAAAATTGAATGTATGCCATGAAACTCATTGTTTCTAGGACCTCTTCATCCACTTAGCAACTGAGATCACAAAATGATAGATAATATTAAGCAGAGTAACAGGAGGATAGCCAAAAGGATGGAAGCTGCTATGTGCACCTAGCTGGCCAGATGGAGGATTCAGCAATGAGAACCGTACAGACTATGCCCATAGAAGTTATTACCTTAATACCTCCAAACAAACAAAATTTAGAAGTGCTGACCATGAAGCACTTCTTGATCATTCTTCCAAAAGTTTTTAGAAATCTGAATCATTCAGTCCATAAAAGGCTATTGAACATTGGATATTGAACATTAAATACTATGCTTCCAACACAAGAGTGACCAAAGATTCGCCCAAAGGAGCCATCTGTATCAAAAACAAGCTCCACACAGTTACGTTCATGACCGGTATGTGAATTTAGTGATTTCACTGCTTTGAAACAAATATCATACAAGACTGCCAAGTGGGTAGGGTCTCACTTGGAAGGGGGACTGGTGGAGTATCCTCCTCCACCCTCAGGTACAAGTCTAAAGGATCTCAAACTCCCCGAATTTGAGGAGCCCTAGCAGGTCCATTTGGGCCTGGCTATCTGGGTCCCCCACCGCCAGAAGCATAAGCCCACATCAAGGTACACTGGACAGGACCAAACAGGCGGGCATCTCACCAAATAAGCTCTGAAGAAACCTTGTAACAGGTAACAACTTCCTTGAAAAAACGAAGTGGTGGAAGCAAGGAAATTTCAACTTCGCCAGCAACAGCAACTTATCCGTTGATTCGTGTTAACCAAACCAGCATCTCAAACATCGTTTCCCACTTTCCCAAGGATTAAGCATCTCCAACAGTAATGGCACAACTATATCGCTCAGAGATGGAGCTCAGTCTCAACACACAGCTTCTTAAAGCTTGATCATGCAGCTCTTAAAGAAAGGTTTAAACTTCAAAATTAAGCATTCCCAAAAACCAGAAGAGAAGCCCATCAATCGCAGATACATGCTAATACACAAATACACTCGAATAGACCCATTCAAATTATGTTGGCATAGGCCTTTCTCCCCTCATTGAAATCATGCCGTAAACAATCACATACCCTATTCACTGACAGAACTGAAGAATCAAGAGAAATCAAACAAAACCCAGAAAATGATCGCAGCAGAAAAGGAGAAAAGATCATGAAAGAGAAAGAAACGCATACTTGTGAGCACTGTATTCATATTCTAAGTTGATGAGCTCTTGCGAAGACGAAGGAGCTTTGGTTTCAGGGACAGCCCCAAATCCTCTTGTGATTGTTCCTCTTACACCTATTCGACTTCCTCTAACAGCACACTCCAACAATCTCCTGCTCGCCATCGATGCAATTCTTCCAGCAGTCGGTGTAATTGCGCGCAAAACCAGTGCCCCTTTGCTCTTTCAAGTTCAGACAAAATCAATCCCAAAAATCCCTGATAGTTTGAGATGATGATGATGATGATGATGATATTCCCAAGTGCCCACTTGAGAGATGATGTCTGACACACGACACGCAATTCTCTCTCTCCTCAGCAGGCCGCGATTCGCAATTCGCTGAAACTGGTGACACCTTTTATACGTGATTCCCAAAGCACACCCAAACTGCAGGAAAAAAAAAAAACAAAAGAGACACCCTTCTGACTAGAAGATGATTGTTGTTTCTATCTGATGCCGTGCGGGAATGGCAAATGGGGCGGCAATGGCTCGGATTTGTTGGACTAAGCAGTTTTGTATGTTTGAAAGAGTGTTTATAAAGGGTGTGATTAAGAACGAGTTGGCTCACTTAAAGTTAAAAACCTGATTAGTATAGTTGGCTATAAAATTGTGGTTGAATTTACCTGTTGAAATGATAAAAGCTAACTAGCTAATTTAGCACTTGGACATAACTTGAGCAATTTGGAGTCTTGGACCGACATAAGCATTTTTCAAATTCGAATCAAAGGTTTATAAATCGGGACGTTCCGTCCTTTAGGGACCATTGAGATTCTTTATTGCATGTAATTGCAAATTGATGGGCCAATTAATTGGGCCCAAATTAATCCTTGCACTATGCACTTGTCATATCTCCCTTGTGATACTATGCTCAAGATTAAAGAGACATGATCCATCCTTATGGTACTTGGTGGGTGCCACACCCTTGAAAAATAAAAGGGGGGTTGAATAATACAAGAGAGAGAAGAGAGAAAAATCAAAAACAATTATCATAGAAAGCAAGAGGGGTTGTTTCCTTAACTATAATGTTGTTGAATGTGGGGTATCCCTTCATGTTATTGACCATTCACATGCATTGCCCATTGCTCTATCACATTGGCTTTGGGTTGGATGTTCAACTTTTAAAACAAAAAAAATACAAAATAATATCTTAATTAAATCAACCTAATCTGAAACGGTATATCACACGCATAATTTTCTAATCGTGAACGTTATGGATAAAAAAAAAAATTCACCATTTATAAATTGGGACAGCCTTTTGCTGTTCATTTGACTTATATTATTATTATTCATCAACATTTCTGGCCACAATCTCAATGTTCATCATTAATTTAAATGTGTACGGAATTTTGATACGAGAACCGTTTTTTATCCATTCAAAATCTAAACAACCAAATGAAATGGAAGATGAGGAGAGTAGAGAGGGCCCCGTCTCTTCGAATGGTGAGATTGTCACTGTCACTGTGACTGTGATGAGAGCAGCCATACTTCCATGGTTGATTCTGATTGATTAGCTCAATTGCAGCAACAATGGCGTCAATTTCATCAACGTACCTCAAACTGATCACCTCATCTTCCAGTCGCATTACTCAACACAACTCCTATCGCTTTGCATATGCTCGCCGTTACAACGACAACCACAACGACCCCTCTCTCTTTCTCTCTCCTCGTCAATCCCGATGTCGGCTTTCGAGTTGGAGTCCTGTTTCTAGAACCTCCGCGGCTCCCCCACGCGCCGCCGTGGTCGCCGCCGACACGCTTGTACGGGACGCCGGCGCCACTGCTCTTGTAATCTCTGGTGCATATGCTTTCGTTACCGCCGTTGATAATCTCGCCCGTCGCGGCACCATTCCACAGGTCTCTCTCTCTCTTTCTCTCTCTCTCTCTCTCTCTCTCTCTCTTTGTGCTTGTCTTTGGTACAAGTTAGTGCAAGTTTTGCTCAAATGCTCAAAGCCTCAAAGTTATTATGAAATGTGGGTAGTTTTTGTCACTTGTCTCCACTTTCCAGTTCAGTGAAGGGAAGGCTTCTTTGTTTGATTGATTTATTTATTTGTAGTTCCTCTTTTATGGGCTGGAAATGAGGAGTAAAGATTGACCACTCGTAAAATGAGAGATTTGATCCTCTCATCAAATCCCCTTTCTTTCCTTCTGCGAATTACATTAATATGTGAACAAAAGGTTTTAATGCACACCTAGCAAATTTGCAAATATGATTTTGCCAAAGGTTTTTATGTACAACAGGGTCTTCATGTGGTTGGGGGTTTGTTCTTGTTGTGCATCGAAACCCTCGTATGAATCCCGCTTGAGACTCTTATTATGAATTCATTTATGGAAAAGTCATGTCTGTTGAACATACCTGATGTCTCCATTTGTGAAACCTTGGGGACTGAATGTGCATTGTGCACAAGCTTCGTTAGGTCAAGAGTATCAGATGTTTTTGTTCTGTTACAGTTTGGTGCTGTGGCCAAATTCCTACGTTAACCGCAGGTTATGTGGCACAGCAGGGTCTCCTGCCACCAGTGGCATACTGCATGTTCAGTTGACTCTGCTGGCATCTGAATCTGTTTTCAAGTATGTATATGAGTTCACTTAGAAGATATGAGACTCGAGAGCAAATGCCACCAAGCCACTTAAAAAAATTTGTGCCCAATTTATTTGAGAGTGTTTGGCTACCAGCTTTCCAAAAGCTTTTTTGGACATGTTAGCTTTTTAGATCCAAGTTTGTTGTTTGGTAAACTAGCTTTTTAAACTAGGCTTTATGTTTTGCTCAAAAAGCTAATTTTGTTTATAAAAAAAGGCTCAAATTATGGGCTTTTAAGAAATTAACTTTTTGTCTCACATCATTTTCCAGAACAGTTGTATGGAGCAGTCGGTCATTAGTCCCAACGCAACAGTTCTGTTTGTCTTGGCATTGTCGTGTAGAAAAATGCTTGGTTTTTCCCACCGGGTTATAGTTGATAATCATTTTCATTTGCTCAATAGTAGAATATCTACTTAGTGTGTTAGTGCCTTGTCCAATCTCATAAGAAAAGCAACTATTGAGCAGAGTTTGAGCAGAAAGCTGGTCCATATATTGTCTGGGCTGCTTTTCATGGCATCCTGGCCACTTTTCAGGTAATTCTCTTGACCTTTTTGAAGTCTTTGCAGCTGAAATTTTTTTGGCATCTTTAAGTGTTTAAACAGCTTAACTTCATCTGTCTGTGTGCTCTAGAGTAGCACATCAACGGACGCCCGCTACTTTGCATCTATTGTACCACTTACAAATTGTCTAAGACTTCTGATTCATGGGCTCTCCCTAGCAAACAATGAAGCCCTTCTAAAATCCGTTACTCGAGAAGGAAAACCAGAGTATTACTCTCTCTCAGGTCCTTCCAGCAAAATCATTAGTTGTACCATGTATTATTTGCTTTATTGATTTCTGAATTGCAGGGAATTACTGCGAGGGCCACTATACTATGTTCTGATGTTAGCATTATGTGCTGTTGTCTTCTGGCGTGAATCACCAATTGGTGTGATATCGTTGTCCATGATGTGCGGCGGTGATGGTAATTCCTCTGGATTCTGCAGCAAATTGCCCATGACCATGACCAAATACATGAATGATTTGAAATAGATCTGACCCAAACCTGAAATAAGATGCGCCGGTTTTGACTAGAACCACCTAATGTTGATGCAGACCCAACTGATCTGATCCCCCCCCCCCCCAAAAAGAGTGCAGTTCTTAACTCCATTGGACAAATTTCTGTAGACCAGACCCAAATATGACTTGACTTGTGCCGACCTGACCTCAATCTCCAATCTATTCTGCCCTGATCCAAATTAATGCGGTGGGAATGATTGCTTTGCCAGATTTACTCATTTTCCCTTCTAATGTTTTCTTCTACAGGAATTGCTGATATCATGGGGAGAAAGTTCGGGCATGTAAAGCTCCCTTACAACCAAGACAAGAGCTGGGTTGGCAGTATATCGATGTTTGCATTTGGTTTCTTGATATCAATTGGGTAGGTTGCTACTAATCAAATCGTTGTAACTTAGCTTCAACATTACTAAAGCAGGATAGGTCTGCTGTTGCACCTTGTGATTGACATTCTGCTATCTATTGACGTAACAGGATGCTTTACTACTTTTCGGCTTTGGGATACTTCAAGTTGGATTGGGTTGTAGCCGTGAAAAAGGTTGCTCTAGTCTCTCTTGTTGCAACAGCAATCGAGTCTCTTCCAATCACAAAGCTTATAGACGATAATATAGCAGTCCCTATAGGGACCATGATTATGGCCTATTTCTGCTTCTGTTTGTAGTTCTCGCCTAGTAGACACTGCTTCTCTTGCTTGACCTATTTTCTCTTTTCCTTTTATTTATTTATCCTTATTTTCCTTGTATATTTGTATTTAAGCCGATGTATGCAATTTGGGCCTGTTTAGCTTCATTTTTTACCCGGAAGAAGCAAATGAAAAGTTTCCGTGATTGTCATCTTTTTAGAGTACGTATATCCTTGTATTTCAAAAGATAATACTCCTTATGTTCCAAAATATTCATCTGCTTTTTTTAATTCCTAATAGAAGTTCCAAAATAAAGTTACTTTTTGCGACTATTGATATTAAAAGTTGTCTCTTTCTTCTAAAATCAATAAAAAAGTGTACTAAATAATAAATATTTCCAAATTTTCATACTTTTAAGACTCAGATAAAATTTATAAGACAGAGAGAAAAGCATTTTACCATGGCATTGTAAAATGTCCACTTTGCGGTCTAATCTACTCTATTTCTCAAGTGTAGTCCAAATACATTTCAAGCTTAATACATTTCTAACTTATACATGCGCATGTTATTGTTTTAGGGAACCGCTGAAAATAGTTTTGACAATTGTTTCTTCTGGTACTTTTTTAATAAAATTCAATAATTAAATGTCAAATGATTGTACACGAATAATTGTAGATTTAATATTTGTAGATGAAATTCAAATTGCCAATTATTTATACCAACTTTACGAACTAAAAAAAATCACTAAAATGTCGAATTATTTATGCGAATTTCACTAATCGGTCCGTTCGAAGCATTACATTACCCTTTCTTTGTTTGGGGTCTTTTTTGGGGGGGGGGGGGGTTGCTCAGATCAGAATTAGACTTACAAACAAATATGGTCAACATTTTTAAGGGCAAATTTGAAATGTGAACTCTCAAAGGAAACCCTGCCTCTCGAGGTTTGACAAGTTCGTATAACTAGATCAGACAAGATTAGCCAACATTCATATACCCACTAACATCAAGTATCAACCACAGCTTGAATAGTGAATTTACCGACTTGAGACAAGACAAGAAGAAGAGAGCTACGGTTATGATCACCATTCAGCTTGGAATATGTTCCGACGATCATAGTCGTAACCCTTTAGACTCTTGCGACTCCAGTGCGCTTGCCGGGGTTAGGGCAAAGGGAGTGAACACAAAAGGCCCTTATCCATGGCATTTCCTGCTCTCATAAGCTAGTATCCTTTCACAAAAGTCCTGCAAACTGTCAAAGAAAAAGAAAAAGAAAAGAAAAAACTCATGAGAAGTGGAATGCAACTGAAAATGATGTTAACTGCAGGCCGTACCGATGCCATTGAATAGCTGTTTATAAAATAGGCAAATTATCGGGTACACCAGAGAGTATATACCCAACCTATAATGGTTCATATACAGCAATAGCACTGTTCATACATTCATTCTATTGCTATGTAAGAACAATCACTAGGAGGGAGTACAAAAGGTTCAATTGTTGTGCGTGAAAGATAATAGGTAGATGTACTCGGATACATACTCTCAGGAGTCAATATAGGCTTTGCATTATCAACTTGTTAGCAGAAAAATGAAGGAAAGAATAGTTCTTGCTATCATGGGTCATTTCGGATCTTAATCAATGATCGCAGAGAAAAAGCATGATCAAATAGGAAGGTCAAGAAGAGGAATGAATATCATTAGTCTTCTCTTCAAAGTGTTCTGGTTAGTTACAGCCTCACAAGGAGATTACAAGAAAAGCCTTCTGGATGTTCTGAGTTACGAATGCCAACAACTGAACAAAGGAAATGCAATGTAAAAAAGCTGGTCATCTTCATCCATTTTCTGTTGTCCCTCAGGCCTCGACCAGATATGTGCTTCCAAATATGGCAAAGAACAAGTTTCCCACAAATTACTTTATTTTCCTACCAGCTCATCCAAAAACAGTGTCAACAAAGGGTTACCGAAGCTACTAATACATCTATACTCCACCATAGCAAGCAGAAATCCTGTTTGACCTGATAATTCTACGTGTAGACATATCTTCCGAATGACTATAGACCCATGCAATTCTGGAGCTTTTAACGGCAACTTCACCACCACATCTAAACAGTTGCCTTAGGAACTGGTGGTCAATTCTGCAAGGAAAGCAACATGCATAAGGGAAACTAAGCACAGAGTGGGACTTTCGATCTTCATTAACGTCAATCCAAGTCTTGCGAACATCCAGGACACAGATTCAATAAAAATTCCTTCCCAGTGGCTTCGGAAAATGACTGCGAAAGACAACCTCCCTGTGACAAACCACTCACTCACCATCATCCAGCTTTCAGTGACCTTTACAAGTTGCAGAGTACTGTCAAGGCCACAGCTGGTCTTTTGACCTATCAGATGTACAGAGCACTGGCCCATCCTAGGGCCTTTTCGAGGAGGAACAAATCAACCCCCCCCTCCCCCCCCCCCCCCACCAAAAAAAAACAAACAAACAAAACCGCCAGGCATCAAGTCAAGCTGTTTTCATAGCATCAGTGTACCATCTCACTGTCTGAAGAAAGCTGATCACCACATCCCAACATTGACATAGAACTTTGCTAGACAGCACTTGCTTACAATGGATTCACTGATCCAATATAAAATAGCATCTTTAACACAATAATCAAGATAGACTCTGTCCATTTCGTCAATGAGTTTTTTACCCTCAGTTTTTTTTGGGCCGGGGGGGGGGGGGGGGGTTCAACCACATCAAGAAGAATGGCGAAAGCTCTCCATACCCCAAAAATAGAGCTTGATCCATAGCCTGTTGTTTTATTGTTCTATATTAAGGCTTCCAGAAAAAGCTTCTTTGATTTCTGGTTATACTATGCCTAGGCCACTAACACTAGCCCTATTGATAAAGATCAGCACCAGGAGCAAGTACTGAATCCACCCGATTTTCTAGGCACACTAACCCTGTCCCTCCCCCCCCCCCCCCCCACCCCAAAACAAAAAAAGCCCCCTCCCTCAATTTGGAAAACATGTGCAAGCAAACTAGCTCTGCAGTCTTTTAAACCTCATTCAAAACATTTCTTGGTGGGCTTTTCCAGACATGACCTCTGCACTAGATGGTTTATGGTGGTGTTTGGAAGAAACTCAGATGATAATGAAAGTTGGGAGAAAATTGTGGCGAGAGTGACAGCAATGACTGGATTGATTTATGCTACAATGCCAAACTGATATTAACTGTCAGCAGCAGTAGCAAGGAATTAAGTAGGACTTCGAAACCAATTTGATACAAAAAGGGAAGGGGAAACGAATAATTAACGGGAAATCAAGGAGGAGACTCACTTGATGGATTAAAAAAGAGAACACTCAATTGTATATATAATCTCAATTACTTTGGCATCATAGTTATGTAGCTCTAGCTACCTACTTGAAAGAGGAAAATCGAGAACAAACAATAAAAATCTTAAAACCGCCCTAAATAGAAAATTAAGAAACTAAATTTCATTAAAATACCAATAATGACCTTGTTTTAAGATAGCTAAAATGGTAAAATATGCTACTCGAACACTAACAAAAAGTACCAAAAATCAATAAATTACAGCTTTCCAAATTCAACATTGTTTACTCATCTCCTGAATTTGAACCCATTCATTCCCTCTTCAATCCCCCATCACCTATTTAAGCATATCCATGACATATTCAGACAGCAGATGAAAATCTGGAAGCATTATTGTGCTTGTTGGGCAAAGTTGATACACATGATGGCTTTAAATCAGTGCCCAATGCAGCATACCAAACAAGTTAAGGATAGAATCTTCTCTCAATGACTATGAAGACATGCACCATGTTTGAAATACTGCCAAATGTAGCATCTGACTTACCATTTAGCATAAGTCTATAGTTCAATTTCCAACAGCTGGTTTCCTTTGTATAACCAGGTCATCAGCAGAGTAGTAATCCGCAATCAGCCTATACATATATGATGGATTATGCCCTCCTCTGCAAAGGAAGAAGAATAGGAATCAGAAGTCTGAGTAGTGATGATAATGCAATGATACAAAGAATTAAGCAACCTCAAAAAGAGACACAGAGCACCAGCAGCCAGAAAACAATACCAAGCGTCAAGCCTGATGGGCTGGGTAGCTTATTTACAAAGGGGTCAAAAGGTGTGGAATTTCAGCAAGTACATACAATTTCGAAAGATTTTCTCAGAAGGTGGCTAGACATCAACATTTCAATAAGATCTCAAGACGGGAATTCCTTTTTCTTTCTTTTTTTGGCGGTTTTATATGTTTCTAGAACGAAGGAAGCCTTTGTGGATGGGCTATTATAGCTATTGAGGA
>JACYFF010031959.1:6995041-7014201 GCA_017589665.1 Selenicereus undatus
GACCTAATATCTTAGACCTAGAGACAAAAATAAGCTTCACAAGACCTAAGCAACTCAAATCAACCTTAGCTCAAATGGCTAAGTTCTTATGTCGATGCTAGCATCTTTCAGAAATCTTAGTCCTACTGAACATCCTGTGGACTATTGCGTGATATAATCCCATTTGGATTAAATCTTGCAGCCACTAAAAGAGAAACCTTTTACAAGAGAAGAATGTTAGATTGCATAAAGTGAACTTGTCCTGAATGTTTTCCACAAAATGGATAAATCAACTTGAATGGCCTCTCCTCAAAGGCCCAAAGAACTACCAAATAGGAGCCATGCGAAGGCTTGGACATGCCATAATGACATTAGGAGTGAAGAAATAACCACCCAAAATTATATTAATGAGGATTGTTTGGTATCTTTTGGTCGTAATTCTATTTGTTAGTAATTCTATTTATTAACTTCTAATGCATTCTAGATTTCATTATGGACTCATCTCAATGAAGAATTATGAAAGTAGCAGATGAACAAGACAAAGGAGGTGAAGATCCATTTCATTATGACTTTTTTATCGGCTTGAAATTTTGTAAATCATATTCGGGATCCCAAGCTACTCAAGCTTATCACTAGTTTGGTTCCCCATGTTAACTTCTCATCTTTGGCTAGCCTCTTCTCTGCTGAATTGTTATTTTTGTACACTTCCCTCCAACTCTCTTCCAAAACTCTATCTTTGGTATTAGAGAATCTCAATCACTCTCAGAAAACCATTCAATGTCATCTATTTGTGCTCAATCAGGAAAGAGCTTGATTTCTCATAATTGGCATGATAAGTTACCATCAAAGTCTGAGGGGACGTTCATCAAATCCAGAACTAAAAAGCTGCATAACATAATATGATAATAATTTAGCATTTCAGCTTATGAAGAGAAGTATTGAAGGACTCACGTGTCAGTGATAAAGAGGCTAACTAGTTTCGGAGGCACATAATCGAATGCAGGATTGACGACATGGAGTAGTGGTTCACCATTGCCACTTCCAAAGTCCATACAGTCCGAAAACTCTCCAAAATCCAGTAAATCAGATGGGGATTTCAGCTCATTCAGCAAGACTTCTGGATTGTGCGGATACAATGGGCACAGCTGCATAGGTCACACATTTTAGCACATAAAACATTTGAGCTGTCGGTTCCATGGATGATGTATCAAAAAGAAATGGAACTCCCCAAAGAAACCAATTGATTGGATGTATTTCAAATTTGACAGAGGTTAGTTGACAAGAAAAAATTATTAAAAAAAACCACTTTTTTAGGCTAGGTGAAGCTCCTGTTGCTACAATCATATACATAATGGGGCTTCAAGCATAAGTTTTGCCAATAGTTTATCTATTTATGACACTACTAGTTCACACCATTCGAAGGGAATACTTCTCTATTTATGATGGGAAACTTGGGGGAAGAGAGCTTCCATTGTTTTCTGATAGAATATAGAAGAAAATGAACAGTAAAACTTTGTTCTCCAGCTAAAAACCTAAAACAAGCACATATAAACGTAACCAAGAAAGACATCTCCAATTGACCATCGATGACTGACCAATATACCATTGACATTAATAAATACTGTCCCGTTTGGCCCTTCACCCACTTGAGCCATCGCGTAAACCCTCCATCCCTAGTCAAGCAGAAAAGTATTATCAGGTAAAACATTGCGTCCCCATTGAACTCACTTCCTAATGTGATTGTGCTCCATCTCATCTTGATGTAAAGCTGCAAGCTTCTTGCAAACTATCAAATACTATTAAAAGTCATCAGTCTCAACACATAGAACTCAACATATGCAACTCTGAAAGCTTCAGGCAAGCATGACTTTCAGCCGGACGTCAAGTTTCTCACACAAATCTCTCAACTTCTGAAACTACTCAGCCCCAAGCCATTGGACTAAAGCTCTCCGGATCTCGTCACTGCACTAACCAACCTTGCTCGTGTTAGATGTCCACCCAACCCACCTTGGGATCGTGAAAACTTCAATCCCAAGGGCAATTCCTTCATCATGAAAAATTTGGGAGCACGCTACCATTCCACAAGATAAGCACTATATTTCAACAACCAAATTTTCAGGTGCAACTCCTGGTCCTGCTATAGGGTATGGGAAGAACCAGATGTAAACAACCTTACCTTCGCAAGCACTTTTACATGCAAACAGGCTGATTCCAAAAGACCCACATAAAATTTTTGAGGAAAATATTTTTCAAGTTGAAAACCTTATGAAACACATAACATTAAAAAGTAGAAATAGTAATAGTTGATACTAGATACTAAAGCACACAATTATCTGAAAAAATTAAAAGTTTTAAAAAAATTAAGGATTTAGTATATGAAACCTTAACAGGGCAGAAAAGGGGAAAGTATAAATAAATAAGTCAACAACAATACATAGATACACTGTAATATATACACAACGTAAATCAAGGTAAGAACAAAAGATAATCAAGGATGATTCGTAAACTAATATCTATTAGCTAGAACATGAATTATAAGGCAGTTAGTTAGCACAAATCTAACCAAACCTACAAGCAAACTACAGACTCTTGCTAGAAGACACGAACGATCCCTATACCCAGCAACAAAAAAATTGGAGATTTCACCTATGGTCTAGAGCTTGAATCCTAAACCTCCAAAAACTCCTATCATGGGCCATGTCCTCCATAATTCTTACATGAGTCAAGTCTCGTTTGATAACCTCAACCCAATTTTTAAGGTCTACCTCTACCTCTCTTGCACTTTACAACGTGAACGTGAATCCTCTCACACCGCCTTACAGGACCAACCAAACTTCTCCTCTTGATGTCAACAAACCAATTGAGCCTAGCCTCTCACATCTTGTCCCCAATTGGTGCAACTCCTACCTTCTCTATAATTTTCTCATTTCTTATTTGATCAAATCTCATATAGCCACACAACCAACAGATCATCCTCATCTCAGCTACCATCATCTTGTGAATTTGACTCAATTTTACCGTCCAACACTCTACGCCATATAATAAGGCTGGTCTAACCACCATCTAATAAAACTTTTTCTTCAATTTGATTGTGATTTTGTATACAAAACTTCAAATGCTTGTCTCCACTTTTGCCACCCTGTTCTTACACGTTGAATAACTTCCTCATAAATATCCCCTTTATAATGTACTATAGAGCCTAAGTACCTAAATATCGCCAATTGTGACTTCCCCTACCATTTCATCATCTGTGTTACCAAACTTGCATTCCAAATACTCTGTCTTTGGCCTACTTAATCTAAAACCTTTGGACTCTAGTGTATCCCTCCACCTCTCCAAATTAGTGTTAACTCCATCCCTAGTCTCATCAATGAAAACAATATCATTTGCAAATAACACACCCCATGGTACGTCACCTCGGATCTCCCTTGTGAGTCGTTCACAACAATAATGAAAAGGAGAGGACTAAGGGCAGATCTTTGGTGCCATCCAATACAACAACTCCTCCCAGTGTGGGGTCCCGCTCTCGCGAGGTCTGGGGGTTTGGTGCCATCCAATATCTATCGAAAATGACATGTATCCCCACCTAGCATTCTCACGCTGCTTGTCACTCCATCATACATATCTTCAATGGCTCTTTACATAGGCATACAAAACGTCCTTCTCTAAACACTGCCATAACACCGCCATGGGAACCTTGTCATATGCTTTTTTCCAAATCTACAAACACCATATGTAAATCCCTCTTCCTATCTTTATAGTGTTCCATAAGTCTTCTGATGAGGTGAATTGCTTCTATTCTTGATCTATCAGGCATAAAGATGAACTAGTTATCTGAAATGTATATATCCCTCCTTAACCACTTTTCAACCACCCTCTCCCAAAGTTTCATGGTGTGACTAAGTAACTTAATACCTCTATAGTTGCTATAGCATTATATGTTGCCCTTATTTTTATACAATGGGACAATGGTACTATACCTCCATTCTTGAGGCATTTTCCCAGTTCTGAAGATAATGTTGAATAGCTTTGTCATTCATTCAAGTCCTACCTCTCCCAAGTATTTCCAAACTTCCATGGGTATAAGACCTGGTGCAACTGCTTTGCCATTTCCCATCTCATGCATTACCTCTTTTCCCTGATCCTTGGTTATAACTTTATAAGACTACATATTGCGAAGTTTTGTTGCCTCTTTGCTTTCCCTTGCTCACTCAAGGGAAAGTCACCACTAGCCTCGTCATTAAAACTTATGGAAGTAACGTTGCCATCTCTCTTTACTGTCTTTTTCCTTGATAAGAACTCTTCCTTCCTCATCCTTGAACTTACATTTTTTGATAAAAGCCTTGCATAAGCTTTACTCTTAGCTTCCATGACCGCTTCCTTTGCCACCCTCTTAGCTATCTTGTACTTAATTCTATTTGCCCCTTTATCCTCTTCCGAAGTGCGTATGGTCTCTATCCTCTTCCGAATTACTTTCCAAAAGCACTAAGTACGCGTTTTGTTTTGCTTTAACCTTCTCTTTGACAAGATCATTCCACCACTAAGCTCCATTCCTTGATGCACTACCGCTTCTCACTACACCTAGGACCTCTCGAGCTGCTCATACAAAACTCTGCCATCTTTTTCCACATTATATCTCCATCGCCTTCTTGGTCCCACACCCCTTCTACTTGGACTATCTCAGCTAGCTTGGGTGCCTCCCAGCATCAAGGTTCCAACATTTGACTTTAAGACCACACCCATGTACCTTCTTCCTCCTCCACATCCTTGGCCAACAGTTTAAGCTGTGTTACTAAATTTTCACTCAGTATCACTTTACAGTCCCTACACAGCATTCTATCACTCAACCTCAAAACAAAATACTCAATCTGTGTCTTTTCCATGTGATTTGTATACGTCACCAAGCGCACTTCCTTCTTCTCAAAATAAGAGTTCCCCACTGTTTCTCTCCCCATCCGCAAATCCTCCATGACTCCTACCATACCCATCTTCCTTTGGTCCAATGTGACCATTGGAATCTCCTCCAATGAAAAGTTTCTCTCCTTGTGGCACATTCTAGATTACCCCATCTAAATCCTCTCAAAACTGTTTCTTAATGTCCTCTATCAATCCTACTTAAGGAGCATAAGCGCTTAACACATTTAAGATCTCTTAACCAACCACTAGCTTAATAGCCATATATGATCATTCTTGCAACATACCTCCATAACTTAGTCTCAACTTGGTCTCTTAACTCATTATCTACAATGATACAAACTCCATTTCTACTTCTAGAAGTCCCTAAGTACCATAACTTATACCCATCAATCTCTCTCGCCTTAGCTCCCACTCACTTAGTTTCTTGAATGCAAGCTATGTTTACTCTACAGTCTACACAGCCGTAAGTTCTTAGCTAATTCGATAGATTTACCTGTAACTAACCCAATATTCTAAGACCCAAAGCATAATCGATTGTCTTTCTCCCTCAACCTGTATCCTGCCCCCTCTCCTACCCCCTATCAAGAGCCCTAAAAGGATAGGCATGCAGACTTACATTAAAAGTCCTAGAAGCCACAAAGATAACCTACGTGAAACTTAAAAGAAAATAGCACTGAACTGAACAACAAACAAACAAATGACACTATAGCCTACGAATATAGGACAGTGAAACACAAAGCAAACGTACCGAAGCAACTCACTAGTTGCAAAATAAACAAATATAAACCAAATGTGAACTCACTGAGCCATAACAATTAAAGACTAAGCAATAAATAACAAAGGAACCACCTTATTCTAATAATAAACGAATGAACCACATGGCTGTTCAACAAAGGAAATAACAAATTAAATGACAACACTGAATGCAATTAAGCACTACCTAGCAAGAGGACCTTATAGGTCCAAATACTTTAAAACTGAAAGGCCACCACATGAGGAATAATGTAGAAAAAAATAATAGTACCAATGACCAAGCCCTAAAATAACAAAAACTGGTAAATCTTTACAGGATGAGGAAAGGGGGGGGAGGCCAACTATTACTGGGGATCCAAAGTATAACAATGACTGAGCTTCAAACAAAAAATATTTAGAGATGATATATGTTTTAGATCATGCAAAACATCATTTGCACATCAACTGTGCCACTGTTCAAAATGCTATGCAAATGGTCTATTTGTAAGAATGACTCACAAAATTCTAAAATGATTCATTGAATTAAGCATGAAGCAGGATCACTGTTCTCTCATTAAATCTGGTTTTCATGGTGAAATGTGAGTCAAATAGCACAGCGGTTCCCCTACATTTGGGATCCTGCCCAAGGAGCACCATGCAACCAAAAACCACTCCGTGACTCAAAGCATCCCCTGTGGTATTCCTTATATATGTTAGAGCACTTGAGAAGCAGCCAGTCAGAGCATGTCAAGCCGAGATAAGAGAGAAATTTTCAGAAAAGGAGGGGGAGAGGGAGCCCAAGCCTCTACATACTTTATCACAATTAGAATATAAATGACCTAAATCCAAACTTGAGCATGGCAAATAGTTCTAAGACAATCACCTTGTGACTTCCAGCAACAACCACAAATGGCACAGCATGTCTTTGTGCAGCCAGTGCAACCATATTCAAGCCAACTGGGGCAATTACTCCGCCATTGGCCATGATGGCATGAGCTCCAACAATGACCTTCCCATAGAAAGCTTTAGTTTCAATAAGTCAATATTCAAGCAAGTATGCCGCTTAATAACAGAAATTGTAGTAGGCATGTACCATGTTTACTCTAGATATCATGGCAAAAACAGCAGAATCAGTGATTACAGTGGTCTGCAAGCCTCTCGCAACTAATTCTTTGGCAAGAACGTGTCCTTGGTACCTAGTTCCATTATGATAAACGTAAGACAAGGTTGAAACTTCCAATCACATACATTCATTTCAAGAAAACAAGCGCCTCCTTCAACTTCCACTATTCTCCTCTATGGGTGGCTTTGTCCCTGTACAAGAAATTAGCTGAATTCCTATACAAACTCTACTTTTCCACCATGCATGCGGCTAAGATGGGGGTGCACCAAGGCACAATGGGTTCTCAAAACATATTTTGTAGCACGCAACTAAATAGTCGCATGAGAATAAGTGTCCATACAGACCAAAAAGGATGACAACAATATATGTGTTGTATATGTCACATGAAGACAAACAAATCCACTGAAATAACACCAAAGAATTACTTCAAGGCCTCAAGGCCTATGGACCCCTCACAGACAAACCCTAGCATTTACAAGGGTGGAAAACAAAAGGTTGATGTCTCCACGAGGAGGATAAGGAGGAGAAACAACAGGTGATGTTCGCCTCCATTGATAATTGGTGATGAACCTTTGCCCCTCTCTGCCTCTAGTGGAAGGCCAAGTCTAATTTCCCAAATTTTGAGATGGGAAAATCAAGGTCGTAGAGAGGGGCTTCGATTTGATGTTAATTGATGGATTCAAAATATGGCCGACCTCCGGTTGCATCGGAAAGGTGTTGAAAGTTGAGGGAACCACGTTTTCACCCAACGACATGCTACACGATTGCCACATTAGAATGATTTTACAATACCACGACCGCAATGACAACCAAAACCACAGCCTAAATCCTTACTTTAATTCAATCACAAATGCTGCAACAAGTCGAGAGCTTTTGGTCAAATTTATCATGTATGATTCCAGTTACTTTTAAATATGGAGAAGCATTTTGATTATCAATTTATCAAATTTCTCTCTCTCTGTCTCTCTCTGTCTCTCTCTCTCTCGCTCTACTTGTGGACCAGAAAAGGGCATGTCTAAGGTGTATGCCTCCTTGTGTCTCAAACATCAATGAGCCTTAGGCTGCCTCAGACATCAAGCCCGTCACCTCAAAGCTAGGAGCGATTCTGAACTTCTTCGAAACTAAAACCTACACTACATCTTCAAGGCTCAATTTTCTTACAGAAACATGGCTTTGGTCATATAACAAACACGCCGCAAGGTTAAACCACTCTTTAGAAATTTTGATGAACGTTAAAAAGGAACTGTTGCCTTCATCCTTTTCGTTAAACAGAGTTACAGAGTTAGGAAAGCTGGGATACCTACAGGCATTCTATGAAATCAACAGCATGATGAATACCAGATGCGGCCAGATGTAAAAATTATCCTCACTATATTCTTTTTGAATTTTGTTGAAGTCTACAAAAAGAAATCCAGCAGACAGGCTCCAGATCTGATTAGCAGTTCATTCAAACACACAGAAACTAATTGACCTTTCTAAAAATTGATCACCCACCCCACATATTATAATTTCCTTCTTTTCTCCCCTTTCCCACCTTTTTGTCTGGGCTGGGGTCTGGGGAGCACTATCTTAGAATCTAATAATTAAAAATCCTAGAACACAAAATATGAGAAATCCAAGCTACATGGATCCAAGAACATGTGGTATACCTTGGAGCACCCTCCGCAACAAAAACACGAAATGATCGTTTTTTCTCCTTTGCCGCACATAGAAATTCCATCACTGTTCTTGAACGACCTAGAGTTAATATCACCTCACTGAAACCACATTCACAATGTTTAAGCGAGCCAGAAGCTTAGGATAGGATAGATAAGATAATATGCAAATATGAATGTTCCGAGTATGATAGAGTAGAATACACGGAAAACACTGAAGACATATGTGTTCATCCAAAACATAGTTTGTCTTTTGTCTATACAGCTACAGGCATTCGCTTACAATATCATACAGAAACTCTGGGCAAAAGGAAAGTAGCAAACCTGTATAATCAGCACAAACCAGAATAACAACCTAAATGCTGAGATGCTACGGCTTGCTCTAAATTTCTTTTCCAATTAAGCAGTATCACTTCCCCAAATCTTTCCACATTTGGTCAGCAATTAGCATATCAATGAAGCACTGAAATGACTTCAATGCAGATAAATTCATGCTGTCACAAACTTCCTGGTATTATATGACCTGGGCTGAACCTTAACAAACATGTGCTCATAACGCAACCCATGTTAAACTTAAGGTCAAATATAGCTTAGCAGTAGCTTACAACGTACAAAAGCAAAACCAAGACCATTTATTTGGTTAAATAAATGATATAACTTTATCCTCTTCCATAATTATGATACTAGGAAGTGAAAGAACATACTTTTGGTGAATATGCTCCACTGCTTGCTCAGCAATCTGTTCATGGCAAGTGGCAATATCTTGAATGAGTTCATTAACAGCTTCAATTACATCATGCTTTAGTTTTCTGCTCCTGGAACTTTTATCAGCAGCTGCAAGATGTATCAGCTTATCAGACTCATTTAGGGATTCTTCCTCTCAACTTTCAACCTCATCCACATCACCAACTCTCAGACCAACGACCAACCTTTATCCAATCCCTCTATAAATATAAATGGTTTTCTCTTTTCAATTGTCTCACAAATCGGTCTTCTTCAGTTTACATCTATTACAATGACGACGACAACAAGATGGCCACCAGCATGGACCCCACTTGATCAGACAAGGTGGTGAGATGTAGACTTAGGGCAATTTTGCAAAGATTTTGCAAAAAAAAACATAGAGATGAGGAAAGGGGAGATTGCACATCAAGCTGATAAACAATTAAACATGCACATTAATAAAAACTACACGGCCTAAAAGTCTCCTATCACTACAGGATTGTTCCAAGACACACCAACATAACATAGTAGATGATAAATTACCCATTATGATTTAATATGCTGAAAAATGCAACATGGGGCAGAGGTCAAAGTGTCTATTTTCAGATCTATTTGTACATATGTGTGCAAGCCATGTCCTAAGGGTGAGTAATAAGTGCTTGCATGGTAAACAGGGACTAAAGGGAAAAACTAAGTAAGTTCGATGACCCTAATTGTGCACCTCCAAAGACTCTTACCGAAAGCCCCGTCCCCTATCTATTGTCAATGGGTCAAATTTAATCTGAGAACTCCATTTCAGTTCGTTCTGCGGCTAACTTCCTACCCTCCAAAACCTAGATCCTCATAAACCACCTCAAGAATGTATTTATGCACTGTTACTTGGACTTGGCCATAGCCATGTGAAAGCACCAACACATATGATGTGTCAAACTCGACTTTTTTTGAGAAAGTGTGAAGACTTTTGGTCTAAAATGAAGGCTCCAGTGTCCATGCCAAGGTAAGAATGTTGAGTGTCCAACACGAGTACTTACAATATATCGAAGAGTCCGAACGACATAGTTTACACTCCTTTTATTGTGTCTCAACCATTTAACGCTTGCCTCCTACATCTTGTCTTCTATTGATGCCTAGCCCACCTTGTTTCCTAGTCACGTTTATTTCTCGTCCAATCTAATCCTTCACTGCCACACCTCTAGCAAGCCGCCCTCATCTCAACGACCATCATCTTTTGAACTTGATTCTTATTTAAAAGGCCAACATTCAATCCAAATAATAAAGTTGGTGCAACCATTTTGCAACACAATCGAACTCTCTCTTTAGTGTTACCGGGAACTTCTCATTATATGGACTACTAGTGTCCAACTCCATGTCTCGAATTCCACTCTAATACATTGAACAATGTCCTTATTGATATCCCCTATACCTTCACAATTGATGTCAAGTATCTAAACTTCTCAACGGCTAATACTACAGCATTGGCAGTGGTTAATTCTCTCTCTCTCCCCCCCCCCCTCCTCATTGAACTAACATTCTAAATACTCCGTCAGCGATCTACTAAATACCCTTGGAAAGTAGGGTATGCATCCATTTCTCTAACTTGTTACCGCCTCTAGTTTGGTCTATTTAAAATTTTGAACAATATTGTCTACAAACAGCACAAACCATGGCATCTCAACTTGAATCCTCCTAGTGAGCTCATAGACTTACCCATAGGAACGATGAAAAGAAACATGCTTATAAAAAGATCCTTCACACAACTCCTCTAGAGAGAGATGTTTTATCTCCTGGTAGCATCCTCACACTTGTCTTCACTCCAACATAAGTATCATTCATACCCCGAATATACGCAATAATAAGACCCTGTTTCTCTAGCAACTCCACAACAACTCCCTCCCTAGTTGGTCTGATAAGCTTTCTCTATTTCTATAGACACCATGTACAAACCTTTCTTTCCCATTTCTAAAAAATTATACGAGCTTTCTCATGAGATGATTCTTCCAATGTTGATGTTGCATTAAATAAAACTCATTATCTCCAGCATAAATATCTTCAATAATTTCAATATACACAACCATGACACCCTATTTCCTCCGAGCATCTCTGTGACTGCTCCCTTCCCACCTCCCTTTCTATTTCTAATGAGTCTACTAAGCTTTCTCTACTTCTATGAATACCATGTACAAATCATTTTCATAGTCTCTACAATATTCTATGAGCTTTTTATAGATGATTTAGAAGACTTGAATGAATTAAAAATTGCATTGAGAATTATTTGTGAGTGTTTTCTTGTTTGGGAGTGAAATCTTCGGTGTTGAAATTGCTCTCACACCGCTCTACATCAAATTTGGTATGAGAGCTTCTTCGAACTAGACATTGCCACATTTCCTCCTTTCTTTTGTTTCCTTTCCTTCCCTATCTGCAATCTTTCCTCCTAGATTTGCCTAGCAAGAAAATCCTAAGGGAAAAAAAGAATTCAAAATAGGAAATTGTAAGTTGATGCTGGTGGTGAGTTTCAAAATCTCTAACTTCTCAAATCAGTCCATCACTCTTGAAATATGTTCACTGTTGTTCAAATCTATTTATAGTGACAATGGGTTGGTGTGAAAAACATCATTGAGCTCTATTCGTGATCATTCACGATAAAGAACTCCCTATTACAACTAGCGTTCTATACCAGGTTTTCTCTCCTTATGGAGAGGTAGAAAAGATTGTCAAATTTCAGACAATGGGTGCTTTTCATGCTAGAGTGAATTTCGACTCACATAGGGATGTTGGTAATGCCTTCTGCAAGCTTCAAGGTCGTCAGATTTATGAAGGCTGTTGTGAGTTAGATCTTTACTTCATTGGGTTCATTTGTGGTTGTAAGCCTTACATTCCTTGGTATAAACTAGATTATGAGCACTCAAAAACTCTTTTAATACCATGGCAACTTGCTATTGAAGATTATAGGGTTTCATCTCTAAGGTCTTCCAGGAAACAACAGACTTCTTATTTGCAGAAGACAGATCCAACCTATTATGAGGCACATGATATGGGACTGATCATTGAGGACAAGAAAGAAGAGACTTTAGAAGACAAGTGCACGAAAGTAGATGTACAAGTAATACAGTATCATCAACTTCCAGATATCAACAACTCAAATGGTGTTAACAACAACCTCCGTGATTCTATGAATCAAGAAGTTGAAGTTGAGGCAGTTACTCATATGTAAATAAAGTGCACAATAAGGGAATGTTCATTCTAGATAGCAATGTGGATGTTTTTACTCAGGCAACTGATGAAGAGGATGTCCAACCACCAATACAAGTGAATGAAGAGTCAAAGATAGTAGAAAACAATTCTTCCAATGTCCCTCATGAATATTCGGTAGACATTCAAGAATTTGACCACATGCATGGAGAATTGAAGAAGGACCACGCAGTCAACATACATGCTGAATTTCTAGTCCCTAAACACCTTTTCATGAAAAATACTTACATCCAACGTTCACATGGTTCTTAATGTTGGAGAAGATACTAACACTTACTAAAATGTTGATGCTTCTCCTCGACCTCATTTCTATCACCTTTTTACAAAGTTCATCGCATGAATAACATAACCTAATATCTGAATAATTGTCAATTACAACTTTGTAAAACCTTGGGGTGAGGACATTCTAGGTACCATAGACTAAAACCAGTAAAAAAGTTCCACTTTCAAAAATCAAAACTAGTCAATCAGTTTCGGTTCCAATTCCCAAAAATGAGGAACTAGAAAAGTCCCGTTCCCATATAAAATACCTACACCAAACCTAAGAAGTGTAGACCCATTTTTAATAAGGAAAAGGGCATAAAATTATTGATCCTTCATTTCCTTTTGTTTCTTCTTTTCTTTTTTCGAATGAAAAAGGCAAGTTTGGACTAATTTTTTCAGTTTGGATTGTACAGACTGGAGCAAAATGTCTCTCTACATTTCCTCTATTCCGTTTCTGTGGATTAGTAGGTAATCTACAGTTTTAAATGTAGGGTCAATCGGAACCAATCTCTCTGTAATATTGCATTTCAGGGGTAAGACTCCTACATCAAACCCCCCTCCCCCACACCCCGCCTGACGGCGGGATTTTTGGGGTACTGAATTTGGATTTAGATTTAAATTTGAATTTTTGTCTGTTTTCCGATTTCTCTTTCAAATAAAGGGTTCTCTTAAGACACAAAGTTTTAACTCACCTTTCATGAATTAACTACAGCTACTTTAGGGATGCATCATCATATTTTTACGAATCACAAAGACCAAAAAAATATCGATATCCAAAGATATTCCAACATAATAGAGAGAGAGAGAGGTGGAAGGAAAATAACATAAAGGCCAACATACTTTCTTCATTTTAGCATGTTAAAAATCAAGTATATCTCCAAGGGAGGGAATTGAATTTTCAAGGGCCAAAATCTCCATTCTAGGTGTGACAGGTACCCTAAAATAGAAATCACCACCAGTTAGGTTCTAGTATCCAACTTTTAGAAACCAGGCACAATATGAATCCATTTTATTCTATTTTTTCAAAGACAAAATTAATTTCTAAGACTTGTTCCATTCGTGGAAGACCTTAAGTGCTTCTAGTTCTGGTTCCCAAATTCCGCGTGGGTACCTAGAATAGCAAACCCTAGTATGTTTCTCTTATTTTGTACAATTGGATGAGTGTACTATGTCTCCATTCTTATGACATCTTAACAACCTTAAAGGTCCCGTCATATAACTCATCCATGATCCTCCAAAGCATTTCCATATCCCCACAAGTATACAATTTGGAGAACCACCTTTCCATCACTTATCTCTTGTAATGCCTCTTTTACCTATTTCTTGGTTATACGGTAATCAGAATTATATTACCCTTCTAAGTGCCCTTGTTCAATTATTTGGGGACGCCATTATCCTCAACATAATTAAGCTTATAAAACTAACGTTGCCATCTCTCTTTTATGCCAGCGTCCTCCTGGAGGACCCTATTCTTCTCATCCTTAATTTGTCACATTATCCAAATCCCTCATGCTCCTTTCTCTAGCCTTGACTTAGTCTGAACATAACCTTCTCCCTTCCCTAATTTCCAATTTCTGGTATAGCATTTCATATGCTTTATTCAAATTATTCTCACCTCACCGATCTAATTTCCCTCGCATCCCGGCTTATTTGAAATTGCAGAAAACAAACATGGAAAATGATATTATCACTCTGTATGACTGTATCACATTCCCTATTAGTAGGCCAACTTGTCAACTCTCCAATCTCAACAGTCATTACTCAGAATTATGAATATAATCCATAATCTTATCTCTGTGTGCAATCAACAAAACAACTATGTTCGCTAGACCATTCATCAGCATTGTCTACCAAACTGCACATCTGTTACATAATTACACAAGGGGCAAGGAGAGACAAGATGCTAGTGGTTGGACTTCAGAATTCAGGAAGGCAGCAGGAGAGGGGGTAGGGACAGGCAAGAGATGGGGGCAGGGATGTAAAGCCCAGATGAGAGGAATAATTTTGGCACTGGAGCCATTGATGAGAAATCAAGAAGGATAAAGATACTGCATGGTTAAAGAAAGAGGCAAAATTGGGGGACAGAGTAAGAAATCTGGTTCAGAGAGGAGAAAAGCATATTAAGATTCTGGGAAGCGACAAATGATGGAAAGAAGAATTACATGGTTGCACCGTAACCCTTTTACATGGTATTGATGTTCAACAATAGGAGTTGTCATAATAAGCATTTCCCGAAAGTCACATCATTATTAGAAGCTAGCTCCAAAGACAAACTGCAAGACAAGAACACTACTCTTTTTTATTGGGGGCTGTTAACACTACTTATTGTTAATTGTTATCCCGATAAAAGCATCATCTACATCAGTTGCTGTTTTTGAAGTTTTGTGTTGTGCAATAAAGGGAGAAATCCGTGCACTATCATTTCAAAATTGACCAATAGTATAGAAATAAACACAAGTACACAACACAACATAATCATCAAAAACTGAATAATAACAAATAAAATGAAGCAAACACATAAAGCTCCATAAGTAACATAGAAAAACTAACATTTGCTCTTCCCTTCAGAATCAGCCCCAGAAGAAGATGTATGGTGAACAGCAGTAGCATCAGGGACATCCTCAAGAAGGGTCTGCAAAGATGGTGGTCGCAATGTGCTCCTAGCAGCCGCAGCTACTGCGGCTGCAGATAGGGCAGGGCGGTCATCCGCATCATCATTTTCATCATCATCACTTCCAGCTGATATATTCATGCCGCCAATCGCTGCAGTAGTAAGAGATAAATCCTCCTCCCTGATAATATGCAATACCCGCCTAACAATGTTACCAACAGCAAGCTCTGCAATTGAATTCAAATGGAAGTCATAAAATAGTCCCTAGAATAATGAGTTACTAATAATCATGACACATTCTGGTTTGGGCAACTACCATCGAGAAACGTGAAAGATGGATGCAGAGAGAAACCAAGAAAAAGGAGACAAGCAGATTTATTTCCGCAAAAAAAGAGAGAATTGAATGCTAGCCACTTGTTCACTTTTCCGACTGTTTCCATTTCAACCCCCACCCAAAAATAAAAAAGAAAATCAGCTGAGACAAAACTCTTTAAAATAATAACAGAGATCTCATCCAACAGTTTAACTTGATTTGATCATCAAAGTCTTCTTCTGAAGTGTTTGCAGATAATTACCATTCATACCACAGAACTAACCTTGTCCGATCCACAAAGATAGACTACATAGGCTAATATGCTAAATGGATCAAAAAGCTGAACATCTTTAAATGAGCTACTTGAATCAAAAAGTTTGTGCTAATTCAACCGCAAAACTCAAAAAAAATTAAATAAGTACTAAGAAAGTAACTTAAACAGCTGAATGCTAAACAAAGAATTTCTATTTCCAGTCACTATGACACAGTTTTGAATATAGGTCTACATCCTTAGGGCTTGTCCTTTCCAGTTTCTCTTATCTAAACTTATCTACATTTGACTGAACTGAACTCATCAGAGCTAATCTAAACTTATCTTCCTTACAGTCACTAGAAAATAATAAAAGCATGTAAAACAGAACTTATCTGAGCTAATCCAAAATCTATCTTATACGAACTTATCTTAGCTAGCTAAGAATTGATGGATTTATGTAAAATGAACTATGGAAGGAAGAAAAAGTCGAAAAGAACATGCCTCTAGTGTCAACCATTATTTTATATGAACGACAAAGCATAGCATCATCGGTTAATATATAATGAAATCACACAGCTATACACATTAAATCCAAGTGACTTCAAGGAGCAAAGTATAAACCCAAGATCCTCTTATTTATTCATTAAAAAAATGAGGTATATAAGGCGTCTAAACCTGAGACTTCCCTCAAACTTGTACACCAGAGCAATCAGTAATTCAATGCAATTGCAACATTGAACTGATACCATGCCAAAGGCCATACACATATTACACCATGTGCATCATGTCATTTCAAAGACGCCTCCCTTGTTTTATCCTGATCAAATAACTAGAATCACACAGCTACCTGATAAAGGTTGCCTATTAGGGAGCAGCTATAACATTTCAACATCGCAATATGGTATTTCATGCTTTCTCACATGCATATATCACCAAGGGATCACCCATATGAATGAGTCCTAGAAATTGCAGATGCAATGCGTGCCTTCATAAAACCCCATATGGACATGCAAACTCTTAATTTGTAATCATAAAGCATTTGCCAAAACCCTGTACCTTCCACCTAGGTCATATAATCCAAACAATAATAGTGGAAACTACAAGAAATGTCAGTGAAGCTTGAGCACACAATATAAGACACATGGCTCAAATCACACTAGAAACAAGAATAAAAGAAAAACATTCAAGATAGCTTGAACTAAGGCACTGCAGAGCTTAGCAACGGCTTTCCTTAATCCAGAATGGCAGGGGTGCCTGCTTCAATGTTAGATTTCTCAAGAAAAACCTGTTGTCATCTATCTGTTGAATTTCCCTCTTTCTTTATCAACTGGGGCAGGGGTAGGGGGGGCATGCTCATGCACAAAAAGGGGGAAAAAAGAAGAAATGTATTTTTTCTACATTCCACTTGAGGCATGCACCAGATTCACCTATTTCAGAAGTCAGCACAATGCATATGATGCAAAGAAATGGTGTCGAAATTTGTATCCTACATGCTTTACAACACGAAATAAATATGGAAGGCACTGTTGATGGCCATCCAAACAAGTATGTAAATTGAAGCCTTTGACTATGAACGCTAACAGAATACAGAGACCTACCAACAGGGTTTGCAGTAATTAGCTGCTCTCCAAATGCTTTTACAGCATCAATGAGAGCTCCTGCCTGGTTGGTGTAAGGAATTCTCTGTTGGGATATGACCGACCGAAGCAATTCCGCTGTCTGCCTTGCTGTGGCTTGTGACCCCTCAATTTTACTAAAACAATCAAACTCAGGACTAAGCACCCATCGGATTATCATTGGAAGTTGCAGCAAATCATGAACCCTAGGATAGACCCTTACCGTTTCTTAAGTTTGTTAACAAAGTCATTGACAAGAGATTGCACGTCTGGCATCTTTACTTTACCCAAAAAGCTAATCCTGAAATATGAAGCTCACAAAAATTACTATTATGTAACTTCCGTGCAATACCATCATGTGCAACAAGTTCAATCACACTGAATGGAGGAACCAGGATTCTAACCAAGTGGGTTTGAGGGTTAATACATATGTAATTTGAAATTTTAACACTAGCCATGATATCTTCTTGAAATATCCATAATGCCCCAGCTTTAATTACCTTATTACTCTTAAATACCATTAACAAATCCCTAGTGATTAACGCATTGGAAAAATTGAAGTCGGAATGTTACCGCTGTTCGAATAATGGACAAGGCTAGATGTTGGGAACTCTAGTGGAGAACAATGCTGCCAAATATTCTGGAATAGTTCGAAATGGCTACTCAATCCTAACATAAATGTGTATATGCTCTTACTAATAATGAACTCTACGAAAATGACTCATCAACTCCGCATGAACGATCACTGCAAGCATGCTAGACTCATTCACCACGACTTTCAGGTAATACTCTCAAGTTGGCCGAGGGTAGATTTGCAAATATTGCTTGGAAACATGAAAGCACAAAAAATTTCGAAAAGTGAGCCGAAGCTCAATACGTCTACCACCATACCGTAAAAATAGAAAACAATTTTGTGTGCTCGCCCACAATTCAATTCATTTCAGTTCAAAATGAGAGGAGTAGAGAATTATAGCAAAACTGTTATTGGTTATTATCTAAAAGTAGAACCCAAATTAATGAGCTCATATATGAACAATGTGATCGTTGAGTAAGGTGCACACCTATCAGGCCGATCGGGAAGCATGAACTAAAGCCGCAAGGGCGAAATTGAAGGGCATAAGCCCTAATAGTGGTAACTGATGGGTCCACTTATTATGTGGCAAAACAATGCTTGAAAATGATTTATTAAATAATATATATTATGAGATCTTGATATTTATAAGAAATATGTGAACTCTCGAAATGTACAGTCAAACGCAAGAAAATGTTTTCACCCCATTTAGGCCTCAACAAGACTTTGATTTCTATTTCATTGTTTTACATTGCAAGAAAATATGTCATTCTCAATTTACTGAAGCACAAATCAATCTTTATTCATCTTTTTGAGTTACACTAACACTTAATTAGTCATTAACACTAATCCTAGCCCATTAACCTCATTATTTTAACTAAGCTACAAGAATCAAGCTCCACAATCGCTTACAATAACTATTTCTACTCCAATTTCATATTAGAACACAATTCAATCCCCCAAATTGACTCCAAAATTTATATGAAGTAACTTTATTTCAAACCCCCCCCCCAAAATTCCATCTCCCTTCTTCCTCCCATCTTCAACCTCAAACCTTTCTTCATCTTCTTCAGCCCTTCAATGGCAAGAATCCAAGACACACATACCCACCTACAATTTCTCCCAAACACACCAAAATCCCTTAAAATTCAACA
>JACYFF010031959.1:7014211-7056415 GCA_017589665.1 Selenicereus undatus
GAAAAATAATAATATTGCAATTAATAAAGAATTCAAAATTAGTCAACAATAAAAACTAATTAATAAGCCCCAAAAAACTAATTTAAGCCCAATAAATTAACAACCTAAGCCTTACCCTTCATTATATGTTTCTGCTATAATTAATTTTGGCCCAAAAAAATAGTACAAATTATAGCTACTATCAACAATTACAAGCTAAAATTAACAAACTAAAGGAAATGTTCAAGCATTTTTAGGATTTAACTCTTAAATTAGAAGTTCATAAATCATACAGCTATATATCAAGTTTCTAACAATTAATAATCTCAATTAATTTTCAAGTTAGAGTAAATAACTGAACGGCAAAAATTTCACACCAAACAAATTGAAACGCGAAATGCATAAATTGAGAATGACTTAGGCAAATCGCTCGTAGTCTTGTCTTAGAAGGTTGAAATGTTCTAAGTCTTTTGACCGTGGGTCGAAAACTAGAACTGTTATGGACCTTTATAGGAGTCAAGCGGAATCAAATTAAATATACATACAATTTAAAATTTACCATTCATTTTTTTAGATTTCCAGTACCTACATAGACAAACAAAGCAAACTAACATTGATTGATTCATAATACAACTTAACTCATTTCTTAGATTTCTAAAAGAAATCTAGACCACAAGGTTTCAAAAATTATAGAATAGGAAGCAATAAAATCCCACCAAAACGATTCTACCAATTCGTGCCCGTATACCTTGTTTGGTTGTTATGAGAATGTTGTAAGAAAAGAACTATTTGTTAATTATAATTACCGCAAACTAAGTAATCATGATTACATTGTAAAGTTGATTGTATTACATCGTCATTACATTACATCTAATCAAACGTTGCATAACATCCACTTTGAAAGCACCTCAATAAGTGAAAAATGCACATATAGACAGGGACTGCAATGGAGGAATTCAACATAATTGCCCAACCAATTTCTCTCAACCCATTACTCCAATCAAAAGAATTCTAATTTCTTAATTCATCAAAGCAAACTCAACAATTATTTAACATACGTTTGAATACAACAAGTAAACTAAACATTATAACTTGCAAAAAAAAGGCATCAGTAAAAATGCCAAAAAAATAATTGTAAATTATAATTAGGGATTTGTCTCAAACTTCGCTATAGTTTTGGCTTCGGGGCTCTAATTCAGGAATTTAGGAATTAAGAGTGCAAGCCAACAGTAGTAGAAGGTGGCACAACTAGCAGGGCAGTAGGGATGTGAGACTATGAGTCATAGGGAGACGAGATAAATGATTAATGAAGCGGCAAATTGAGTAAGCTAGGGCTTTATTGCTTTGAAAATTTCGGCGAACAATTAACGTCTTTTTAGCTTGTGGATTTTATTCTTGACAAGGTTGGTGCTTTGACTGATTTCAATAAAGGTGATGTAGATAATTGGTTACAACAACAACAACAAATTTTCAGTATGGGTCCTGCTTTCGCGGGGTTTGGGGAGTGATGTAGATAATTGGTTAAAAGCTTGAATTTACTTATTGATTTTTTTAAGTTACATTTCTATCTATTTTCATTGCATTTGCAATATTTGCTAAGTTGTTACATATATATATATATATATATATATATATACATACATACATACATACATAAATACATACGTATGTATGTATGTATGTGTGTGTATAACATTCCTATCTTTTTCAGTTCAGTTTCAATTTGTTTGCCTTTGTAAAATGTGCTTGTGTATATATGTGTATGTGCATGTGCACGTGGGCATGTGTGTGTGCTTGTGCGTGTATATGGAGAGAGAGAGAGATGTGTGTGTATTTGCGTGTGTGTGTGCGCGCGTATATTTTTAATTGGTCAAAGTTTGATTTTGAATCAAATTTTGCAAGTCAAAAATTGTTCACTAAACAATGATTTGCTGGTCACCAAAAATTAACATATTGTTCATCAAAAAATTAATCCATAAAACATTGTTTATAATCTACCATCATTAAAATATCATATTCTTTATTATGTTCACTAAAAATTAGTTTGCTCTTCACAAAAAAAAAATCCACCAAAAATTGCTACAACAATAACAATAACACCTCCCAGTGTAGGTTCCGCTTTCGCGGGGTATGAGGAAATTCAGTTGTAGGCAACCATACCTCACAGGTATTCCTACCCGTAGTCCACCAAAAATTGCTAGCGATCTATTATTAACTAAAAATTGTGCTACTGTACACCAAAATTAACCGATTACTTATCAAAATACTTATTTGTCAACCATTGTTTATGATTAGTTGTTCAAAAAAAAAAAAAAATACAATTCCTCAACAAAAACTCATCTATTGTTCACTGAAAATTAACACATTGTTAAGTACAAAACGACATATTGTTCACCACCTCTTTTCTTTCTCCTCTTACGACATTATCGATCTCAATTTCAGGATAAACCATTGAAATATATTTTTTAGGTGTATTTGGACCAAAAAAATGAGGGAAAACATATTCAATCAAAAAGAAAAAAGAAAGAAGTATATTAAACTTAAAAACAACAAGACATACATAAAAAATAAGGATTTGAACCTCTAACCATTGCAATGCCAACCATACGCCTACCCAATGTGCTAGTTCTCACTTTCAATTGTATATCATAACTAGTTTTTAACCAATGCTATGTACAAACACCAATAAAATTGCATGTTTATTGCTGTTAAATTGTATGAATACTCACGGATATCATATCCATTTACGTGAAATATGTTTTTACATATCTAGGTGTATGTAATGGAAGATGCCCAATTTTATTTTATTTTTTTGGGTGCAAATGTACCAATACTTTATTGCATCATATGAAATCAATATGGGCATGGCAGTGCCTTTCTGATATGCCATGCCTTTCTGATATATACATACACACATATGTTGCACACACACACACACACACACACACACACACATATATATATATGTGCGTGTGTGTGTTTATATATATGCGTGTGTATATATGTATATATGTACATATACATACATATACATATGTGTGTGTGTGTGTGTATGTATGTATGTGTGTGCGTGTGTATCATAATTCATTGCTATGATTTGGAAATTGTATTTTATATGTTACTCAAAAATATTGTGATTAATTTTCTTTATCATTTACAACTTCGTTACAATATAAAAATCTATTTTTGAAGGACATATGAGATGAATAATTTTACATATTCTTGCATTTCCTAACATAACTGTGTACGACCCCCCCCCCCCAAAAGCTAAAAATAACAACACACATACTTAGTGGTAACAAATTAAAGAACGTACACAAAACAATATCGAGATATATAGAAAATTTATCCATAAAACAAGGGTGAGAATGTGCTAATGTTGCCACGTGTTTTTACAATAAGAAGTTATAGTAGATAATTATGGTTTATCACAATTATGTATATAACCTATGAAATCTGAACTACTATATATACATTTACAATGGAGATTAGAAAAACATAACCATAACAAATAACTCAATCTACATCTACATTAAACATTAAAGTTGTGAATTCCTTTTCAATTAGAAAGGTGAAGATGCAAGGAATCAAAGTGAGTGCCATTGTGGTCATTGCCTTAGTCGCTACCACATTAGTAAGCAATTGTAAAGCTACACGCTTTCAATACACAGAAAATGCTCCTGCAGTGAACGATAAAAACAAAGAAGCTCAAGTCATTCTTGGCTGCTTTGGTGGGTGCAAATCTAGTGATGCCCTATGCTTTGTCCAATGCGTTCAAAAGGAATATCCTGGAAAGAATCCAATCGAAATATTTGATTCTTTGATGAATCACGTAGCTGCAGTTGAAGTAATCTTTTGTACAGTAGGATGCGGCATATCTGAAGTCTGCGAAGATGTAAGGGCAATAGGTGAGTCTCTCTCTTATGCCTTAACTTTAATTTTGCCAAAATTAAATCCCATTCTATAACATATCATGCATATTTTATTATCTTTTCTTTATTATATGACAATTTACATTAATTACTTTAGAACACTACCCTTACATTTACTGAACTAAAATTATAAATTTGACTATGCTATATTTTCAGAGGAACAGGCAGTGCCCGAATGCGTTCAAGGTTGTGCCCAATTTTGTATGGCGGACTACGAAGCAATGGACCAAATTTTGGATCATGTGAAGAACATTACAAACTAAGAAATAACGTATTGCAGATTTTGTTATCCTACAATAACTTTAATGTAGGTACCATAAATTTTTGAAGTTTCGAAATAAAAGTCCCCCTTTTCTTTTGTGGGGGTTTCTAGTCTTGAATTATATTTGTTATATTTCGATGTTTCACTATAGTTATGGCTCTACATTAGCTAAATATATGCCCTCATATGAGGAATGAGTAAAGAGCATATGTTGAGAATATCTCCATTATGAAATTTGTCCCGTTCTTTTCTTTGTACACGACTACATAATACACTTGTTATAATGTTATCCTTATGTTCTCAAACTTCTAGGCATAATTGGCTTTGTTTATGACAGTAGAATCTTACCATTAAATCATATGTATTGTTACATTCTTTATAACAAGATCTCAAATATCATGCTCTAGTAAATATCGCCATCATGCAACCCTAATGTTATAAATTAAGGATTTAATAATTAACTAATTATACATTAATTCGTAAACACAAAAGAAGGAATTGAGAAAAAACCCTGTGGAAAAACATGCCCATAAAGTTAAAGTGCAATGCACTAATAAAAATTTCTTTATTTGAACATTTCATGCATAATTGATTTTTGAAAGGTGAAGGTCTCTTTTTTTTCACATGATAAAATTACAAGAACTTGTGGTGATTGTCACTAAATGACAACCATCCTAATTGAGTGAATGACCACTATACACATGTCTTGATCATATTATAATTGTTTTTTTCGACTTTTAATTGATTTTGAATTAAGTTTTTAAAATCAAAAACATTTTTACATTTATAAAAAATATAATTAAAAAGTGATGCATTTGGTAGCCCAACGAACAAGTGACTGAAAATCTAAATTATTTTTTTATAAAAAATGAAAAAGACCCCCTCTAAGGTTGTGTTTGTTCCATTTATGTTCGTACTTCGTAGCCACCATTGTTTCCGGGCACCCTAACTTGTCAAGCACCATGTGTTCTGGCCTAATTCCATATTTTCCGGTGAATTTCTTGGTATCTCTCTCTCCCCCCTTCTTGCGAGTTGTCCGGTGAAGCATTACAATCCTCTCCGGCGAGCTGCTTGTGGTTTTCTCGCCGGAAAATATGGCGGACAAGATCAGCGTCGAAAAGGGTGCTTCTTGTCGGTAAATATGGAGTGAGGGGGGATCGTGGCTGGAAACAATGACTTGTCGGAGAGGATGCTTCACCGGATAACATGAAGGGAAAGGGAGTTCATCCACAACACTGGCAATGGACGGCAATTTCCCGCCGGGGGGGGGGGGGCTCTCTTTTTTCTGCTAAGTTTAACTCTAGTTTTATAGGAGAATACTAAACATGGCCTTATTGAATTGTCGTTTTATAAAATTCAGGACCGTATTGTAGTTGTCAACTAATAAGTTTCAATTCAATTAAATGTAAAATAAATGTTTAGTGGAGATTTGATCAAAACATGTGCACGGTCAAGATTTTATCACTTGTGATTCTTGTCATATAGTGACAATCATTATAAGTGCATCCGGTAAAATTATACTAATATGATAATTTAATTCTAAATTCATATGAACACGGTGTTGGAAAAGGCAACTTACATAAACTTTGTTGTATTGGATAAAGCAATGAGTCGTGAATCAAATCACTTTCTGTAAGACTTTATTTGTTGTACGCCACAAATAATTTTTGGTATAAAATACCGACAATACAAGTGTGTATGTTCGAGTTTTCTCTATGTTCGAGTTTTCTCAAGTGCGATTCATGGGAGTGTTATTTTGTATATATCATGCCCATCTCTTTCTCATGTGTTATATCCCTTGTGCAAAAAGCAACCCAATGAAGTTGGATTGTTGGGTATTTTGGAGGCAAATGATGAGGCAAACTTATCCAACAAAATAGGTGAAAAACCCACTCGAAAACTGTCTACCATGGGTTACTTGTGGTGGCCACTATCGATGCAACTGTTGAGATTCCTCTAACAATCCCCCACCATTTGAAGAGTAGAGCAAATTCAATCTTGAATTTCTCAATCCCCCCCCCCTCCCAAAAATGAGAGAAAATAAAGTTTCGAGAAAGTAAGAAGATCTATGCACCATGAAAATACCCTACGAGCTGACTTACGATTTGAATTTTCATTTAGTGGACATAATTTCAATTACTATGAAGGTAACAGTAGATAAGTCTTTGAACTACATATCCCTTTTGACTAATTACATACATTTCACACATAAATATGAAAATATGCTTATAATTTTGACATAATATAAGGCCGCGTGCCCATATATTTCATGAGTGCATTGAGCCAAGTTTGTACAATTTTTTGTAGTTGTGTACTTCACAATCACATAGTTAGACTCTTTAAACTTTGTAAAGCACATGCGCCTGTATATTATAGCATATCAACTTTACCGTTGCTGAGTCCATTAAGAGCATTTCCTAACCTATTTTACTTATATACATATGGCTAATTCAAGAACTTGACCTTGGGATGAAATGTAAATAAAATAGTGCTTGCAATCATCCATATGACACGTTTGTTCACATTGAACTCAAGAGTTGACATCTCACCAAATTTGGGTTGGGTACCTACCATTGGTGATTAAATAGTGCGCTATTATCGATCCCTGTTATTAGTCAATACTAATACAACATTCAAGGTCATTACACACACACACACACACACACACACACACACACACACATATATATGTATGTATGTATATGTATGTGTGTGTGTATATATATATATATACACACACACACACGTATATATATATATGTGTGTGTGTGTGTGTGTGTGTGTGTGTGTGCGCGCGTGTGTGTATATATATATATGTATGTATGTATGTATGTATGTATGTACACACACACACACACATATATATATGTATGTATGTATGTATGTACACACACATATATCATTCCATGACATTAAATATAACATAATCATAATCAGATTAGTTTAGTAACGTAGAACATCTTGACTCTTAAGAAATTATAGCGCCAGACCACCATTAATATGACTAAACCATTGTATTATACAGAATGGCAACTTGATCTATATTCAACACCATGGCATGCAATCCCAAGCCGATGGATATCCGAGACAAACTTGAAAGAGGAGAGTGTCCAGAAACTAGACTAGATCTTTGCTTTCTATGTATCTTTCTCAGCTTTTGTGCCAAGAACAATATTCAATTTGCATAAGTTTTTAATCAATGTCGCTTACTAATTCTTCTATTTGCTTTTAAACCCTAACTTGGCCATGCGCCATACTGTACCTAGTGTGTCTCAAAATTCACAAGTAATACATGCGATAATATTAATATATATTGTACAGTCTGTCTCAAAATTCACAAATAATACATGCGATAATATTAATATATATTAGGTTGTTATTTAAATTAATAAATTTATTTACAATTAAGTAAGTTATTTTCATATACATATCAACATTGAAAACTTTAAGAATAATACCTTTAAGTTCATACCAATTTAGATTTAATGGGACAATTTCCTTAGATGAGATAATATGGGACCTACACCTTTCAAAAACCAATTCCGAGTGAAATGTTCCAATGTAGGAATTTTTGTTAGTAGCAGTACAATATAATTTTATGGATATATCTTTGTTTTAATTTGCATGTTTGTTTTCCTCCATATGACTTTTTTTCAATTCCTTCTTTTGTTTTTGCGAATTGATGTATAATTAGTTAATTATTAAACCCTTAATTTATAACATTTGAGTTGCATGATGGCGATATTTACTAGACCATAGTATTTGAGATCTTGTTATAAAGAAGGTAACAATACATATGATTTAGGCAATGGTAAGATTCTACTGCCATAGACAAAGTCAATTAAGCTTGGAAGTTAGAGAACATAAGGATAACAAGTGTATTATGTAGTCGTATAGAAAGAAAAGAAAGGGATAAATTTCATAATCGAGATATTCTCAGCATATAATCTTCATTCATTCCTCATATGAGGACATATATTTAGCTAATGTAGAGCAATAACTGTATTGAAACATCAAAAGATAACAAGTATAATTCAAGACTAGAAGCCCCCACAGAAGAAAAGGGGAACTTTTATTTCGAAACTTCAAAAATTTATGGTACCTACATAAAAGTTATTGTAGGATAACAAAATCGGCAATACGTTATTTCTTAGTTTGTAATGTTCTTCACATGATCCAAAATTTGGTCCATTGCTTCGTAGTCTGCCATACAAAATTGTGCGCAACCCTGAACGCATTCGGGCACTGCCTGTTCCTCTGAAAATATAAGTCAAGTTTATAATTTTAGTTTAGTAAATGTAAGGGTAGTGTTCTAAAGTAATTAATATAAATGGTCATATAATAAAGAAAAGATAATAAAATATGCATGATATGTTATAGAATGGGATTTAATTTTGGTAAAATTAAAATTAAGGCATACGAGAGAGACTCACCTATTGCCCTTACGTCTTCACAGACTTCAGATATGCCGCATCCTACTGTACAAAAGATTATTTCAACTGCAGCTACGTGATTCATCAAAGAATCAAATATTTCGATTGGGTTCTTTCCAGGATATTCCTTTTGAACACATTGGACAAAGCATAGGGCATCACTAGATTTGCACCCACCAAAGCAACCAAGAATGACTTGAGCTTCTTTGTTTTTATCACTCACTGCAGGAGCATTTTCTGTGTATTGAAAGCGTGTAGCTTTACAATTGCTTACTAATGTGGTAGCGACTAAGGCAATAACCACAAGAGCACTCACTTTGATTCCCTGCATCTTCACCTTTCTAATTAAAAAGGAATTCACAACTTTAATTTGTAATGTAGATGTAGATCAAATTACTTGTTATGGTTATGTTTTTCTCATCTCCATAGTAAATGTATATATAGTAGTTCAGATTTCATAGGTCATTTACATAATTGTGATAAACCACAATTCTCTATTATGACTTCTTATTGTAAAACACGTGGTAACATTAGCACATTCTCACCCTTGTTTTATGGATAAATTTTCTATATATCTCGATATTGTTTTGTGTACGTTCTTTAATTTGTGACCACTAAGTATGTGTGTTGTTATTTTTAGCTTTTGTTGGGGGGGGGGGGATCATACGTAGTTATTTTAGGAAATGCAAGAATACGTGAAATTATTCGTCCCATCCATACTTCAAAAATAGATTTTTTTATTGTAATGAAGTTGTAAATGAAAAAGAAAATGAATCACAATATTTTTGAGTTACATATATGATGCATTTTCAAAATCATTGCAAAACTTTACGAGATATATATATATATATATATATATATATATATGTGTGTGTGTGTGTGTGTGTGTGTGTGTGTGTGTGTGTGTGTGTGTGTGTGTGTGTGTGTGTATGTGTGTGTGTGTGTGTGTGTGTGTGTGTGTGTGTGTGTGTGTGTGTTTGTGTGTGTGTGTGTGTGTGTGTGTGTGTGTGTGTGTGTGTGTGTGTGTACTATCAATCATATGAAGTGATACAGTTACAAATACAATCAACTCAAAAAGATAGTTAGAGTAATCTAGGTCATAACACAAGCCGTCCACCTTACCATAAGATATTTAAACATGATTTAGTCCACATGAGTCTCGACATAAGTTATTTTAATACGACATAAGTTATTTTAATATGACATAACTGAATTTTATATATGTAATTAGATGAAAAATATCATCTTAAAAGTAAGATGGTTTTAGGATAAAAAAATAAAATAAATAATTCACAATGTGCTTTGTACTTTTTAGTATACTTTTTCTTGGTAGGAATAGAGTTTTTGCCTTAAATCTAATGCGGAATGCCATCATGCCTTTTTACCATCCAAGCTCAGCTCAAGTACGGAAATTGATTCAGCTGCTTGGTTTATTAATGTGCGAGGAAATTGCTGACAGTTATATGAGTGAGAAAGAGGTTGGACCGTGGAAGCAAGGGAGCCAGTTGGGATCGTTAGCATTAAGAAAGTCTGACCCAATATAATAGTACGACTCAAATCAAATTGAAATTACGAAAAGTGAGAGAAATACAAACATGATTTGAGCGAAATTGATTTTGACATAAAGCCGCCATAATTTGACTATTTAACTTAAGGAAAATGATAAATGTTGCCCTAAGGACAATCCTTAAGCTGCAATTATTTTGTGTACTTTTCAATGTAAAATCATTACTTTATTTCTTCATTAAATGATAAACTTGCCCAGTATTAAATATCAAAATTTGCATTAATTGGTCTTCACAAATTAATACAATAATTTATCTATTTAATGATCTCTACATCTATATTTATATTACTTCGAAAATACTCTTAAGGTAAAGATTTTATTAACAGTCAAATTTTACTTGTATTTTCAGTCTCCACACTTCTTCGGACTACTTCATTTTTATGTTCCTCTGAACAATGGGTTCTAGAGCCCACAACTGATTTCTATCTAACCCATGTGACATTACTTTGGCAATATTTATGTCATCTCCGTTCATTCGTCTCCATTTTATGGTTGGGGTTCACCAAATCCCCTATTTTGTTTCAACTTTTTTAGGATTTTTCATTTTATTTGGCGGCAAAGCCGCCTTTTATCAATGTAGGGATAGTTGATGCTGTTCGTTGAATCGAAAATAAAATTATACTGCTTAAAATTGCAAAAGAATTATGCACAATAGAGATAGAAGGTAGATGAGAAGCTACAAAATTTGAGAATTCCCCCCCCCCCCCAAAGAAGAGATTAGCAACATTGAATGAGTATGAGCATTACTTTAAAAAATAACGATGAGTCCTGAACCCGATTTGCTAAAGCAAGCGGTGAAAAATGTTCTCCCCTTTAAAATCCAATTCACATGCAAAATAAGTAACCTTAATAAACTTATCTCTATTACCTATCGCCTTGAAATTGCTCATTAATTTCTAGTGTGGCTGAAAATGAGTGAATATGAGTACTTTTTCTGCACTTTTTATATGTATCTAAATAACATCCATAAATCCAAAAAATTTAATGAGTATGACTATAGGTATAAGTATTAATCTTCAAAATCCAATAGCGATGGATATACATATGGGTATGATTTTTAAAAATGAATATGAGTATGTGTATAACTCTACCAGATCCATACCCACTACATTTTAATTCACCCCTATTTGAGATAATTTTCACCTCATAATTTGTGCAAAATAATAATGCATATACCCTTTCAATTACCACCTACAACAAAGTCTGTAAGAAGATCAAAAGGCCAACTACACAAATCTATTTTGTCGTAGGTAGAACAAAATTCATTCAAACTCATATCTATTATCAAATGTTTCTATCAAAGTCTTGTATGAGACAGTTTCATATATGATATAGCATGAGACAGAAGCTTTTATGGTGAATTTTAAAGTGATATGAGTTACTAACTATTCATTTAAAGCGACTGTAATAAAAATCACTACTAGGTGAACTATTATTCACCCCTTAATATAAAAAAGTCACCCAAAATATATTAATAGTCATCACAAAATTAAAAAAAAATCATTTTTGAAGAAGTCTGTCTCATAATAACTTTTATATGAAACGGTCTAACCCAAAAATTTGTAATGTTTCTAATCCCAACAAGTTAATGTGGAAAATTAACGCATTCTAAAGTACAACATGCTAGCAATAAAAAAACATTGATGGAAAATTTTCTACTCGCATATCAAAGTCATATGAATGGCACGGAGGACAAGTCTCCATTATAAGATTAACGCATTACCAAATTTTATCTTATTGTGAAATTTTTTGTTAGTTGGTTTGATTATTGTCGTTTTCCTCGTATAGGATATGTTTTTTCAATTCACAAAACCCGAGTTGAAGATCTTTGTTTACGGGAAACAGACACCCAACCACCTAAACCGGCCTTTGTCGATGTAGTAGCCAAGACTTTATTCATGTCGCCTCCCCCCCCCCCCCCCCTTTGGCACTCTTGGTCAGACTCAGCATGATTTGAGATATTGTCAGCTCAAATTGGATATAACTCTCCCAACATAAGTCATCTGCATTCACAATTGACTTGAAGATTTACGCTTTAGTGAAAAAAGTGTCAAACCACATAAACCCGAATACATTCGTAAAATAATGGAGATTTCATTCATTGGTTTCTCACTAAAATTTCATCCACAAAGCTTGACATCGAGATCCTTGCTTTAATGAAAAAGGCGTCAAACCACCTAAATATGACGAATTTCTTAAATTAAAGACGATTTCTTTTTTTAATTTCTTACTAAAATTTAAGCAAAATAGTGGAGAACTTGACCCTCAAAACACATTTTAATGAAAATGAAAATAGGGATATTCATACACTAGAAGGCCTATTAAATGCCATCATGAGTACCGCAAAAACATTGACCTAAATTCAGTGAAACCAAATGTGTTTCCACTGTCTGATTTACGAACACAACCAACAATCTCAAAAAAAATCCTTCTAGGGCCAAAAAGCTCTGGATTACAACAGAAATTAACTGACATGAGATAAAGTACATGCAATAGGCATTTTGCTTCGAATCTACTGTAAATTGATAACAATACAAAGACACTCATCACCATTACCTTTTTTATATTTTACATGAAATTTGTGCTAGATTTTCCCAAACAGAAAGCCAATATTTCGATTTGTTTTCTTATCAACATTGGGTAAGCCACTAACTAGAGCTGGGTAACGGGTTGATTCGGATTGATCAATTTAGTAAACATGTCAACTTTGTGTTAGTCTTCCAAATAATTTAGATCTACTTTACATTGGAAAATAACATGTTTTCAAGCTAAACGGTCAAATCGTGTCAACTTCAGGTTAAACTTAGTTCGATTCGTATTTGATTCGGGTTTCCCTCAGTAATTTCAAGTCTGGTTTGGGTTGAATTATCGTGTTGGATCAAACTTTTCCAATTCTACTTACTAACCAACGCATGCAACCCTCCCCCCAAAAAAACAAAAAAAAAGCTCAAGATATCTTATTATTGCCATTTAAATGTTACAATATTATATAATTTTGCTCTAATTGTTATATGATGCATGTGATCTTTCTAACACTGCTGGTAATTTCTAACACTACTTGTTATCAGTTTACATCACATTATATATGCATCTATCTTCTTGTGGATAATAATCAGCCCATGAGTACAAATGTAAGAAAGAGCTAACTTACATATACAGATCCCACAGCAGTAGGTCGAGGACCATTTATCTGAGCACGATCAGCGCATCAGCCCTGTCTTCAACTGAGATTCAAGAGATATAACTGCGGCAAAATCATACCAGTAAAACTAGCCAAAGCTACCAAAATGAAACAAGTTAGACCGAGATTGAGGACAGAATGAGCATAGCAATGTAAGAGCAGGGTTTAAGGCTTTTGTTCCGTGTAACGCACATCCTAAGTTCATGATCATTGACGATACATGGATGCAAAATTTAGACATAGTTTATGATCTCTTTCATCTCCCCAGCCTCCCCACCCTTTGAATCCGGCCTTGTACCCCGGTTGATGGTCATACACCTGCACCTCCCACTGTGGATTGATGATTGCAACTTTATCGAGCGGGTTTACCTCAATGCTCAATGATCCATTGTCTATACAGACGGATTTCTCCCCTTGCCCCTGATGCAAGCCGCATTTCCCAAAGTGCCAAGCGCTACTTCTAGGCCCTCGTAAGGTATATACAGGACTTCCGAACGATGGGTAAACCCGCGACCACATTGTTATATCCCAGTTGTACTCATCGAATAAACAAAACTCTTTAGCCTTGTTGTGAATTTTCTCCCACACGGTGCGGTTGAATGAGTAGCCCACGTTGCCCATTCTCTCTGCAATCAACATTGGCACACCTTCTCCCCTGGACTTTACATCACTTGGAGCCAGATTAACTGCATAACAGCTAGGACACTTCTTTGGTTTCAGCTTTATAAGAAGCTTGAGATTCTTATACGCATTGGGAAATATGTAGTGGTCTTCTTCAATGAAAAGCATATGACCGGAGTGATTCCGAGTCTCCTTAAGTCCATCCCATACCATATTCATCATCCACCACCAATGATGCTTCAAAGAAACTATTTCCGGTGACCGATGATGCCCATATTGATCAGGGTTGCCCACGCATTTCTTCAAGCTTGCATCATCTTTATCCCTACAGTCCTTCGGGGAGACACCAGGGAAGCTATCAGGAAATAGGTGAGGAGAGTATGGGGCAAAAATTTGCTTAACCTGACAGAACCTGATACCTTCCACAATCTTGTTCATCTCTTCGAAATACCCATCATGACTAACAATGAGTAGAGTCTCATTTACACCTTCCACATGAGCGAGGCTCTCAACTACCACCTTGAGATATTGCGGTCGATTATGAACATACAAGACAATTACAACATGATTCTTTCTTAGACTCGGATAAAGATCCATGTTCTTTGGGGGCAGCTGGTTTCTTTCACCCAAAGACTTCGATAGCTCATTCTGTTTTGGAAGGCCCAAGTTTCGACCAATATGGAAAGGAACTGTGTCTCTTTTTGTACTCTCAACTACATCCCCGGAATCAGTTGCATAAGTTGATATTAAATTGGTCCGCAGCAGTGACAGAGACCACAAAAAGAACAAGAATAAAACAATAGCAGTCAGAAGATATCGTCCCAAAGTGCCCACTTTGACAGGTGGCTTCTTGCCCAAAGCCATTCTAGGTAAACTAGTCATTGCCTTTGAGCAAAGCCCGACAACTGCATCAGCAGCAGTATCAAAAACGCAGATTCAATATCACAAAACTAGCAGCACTTGGCATATCATGAATATCGAATGCATCCAGCTCTCCACAACGGCATCGCACCTGTACAGAGAAAAAAGAAGAAAAAAGAAGTAATAAAGCTTCCTGTAACAAAACAAAAATTGAAGTGGCACGTAGAAAATGCAAGAAATGATTTCAAGTAGTAAACTCTTCATCTTTCAGAAACAGAACATCTACCAAAACTTTACAAATGTGGCTTGCTCCTCACAAAAACTGAATGATAACCTGCAGGATATTCCAAAGTGCCTACAGCCTCAAGTGTGGTATTCACATACAATCAACCCCCCCCCCCCCCAAAAAAAACCCCAAATAAAAAAAATTAAAAAAGGCTCCACTTACACTTATATTATAACCATAGCCCCCTCGCCTGAGTATTCTCTCCCCTTCTCTTCCATCGGCTTCAAAGAAGCTGCCCATGTGGCAAAAGGAAGTATATGTCGTGTTTTTTCTGAAATGTACTCGATACAGAGTTCCTCTGCTCTGTATCTTCTTAAACACTTAAACTGAATTTATCTTACTTTTCACCTCCCCTATCAGTTCAATTTCGTTTCGTGATTTATATAGATTTTATTACGAAGGAATACCAAAAACAAATGTATTCTAATACAAATGATAAACCTTAAATTCAGCAATATGCTACTACAAGTAAATTCAAAGAATTCCATCTATAAGCAGAGAAGCACAAAAGATATCTACAACGAATGGAAGTCAGAAAAATCAAATAAGAAAAAAAAAAAGCAAAATTGTAAGATAACACCCCGTCCAGCATGCCCATGTTAGGAAGTACCATTTGGCAGATTTTCTAAATTGATGTGCATTGCAAGAAAGACAGTAATACATCAATTATTTAGAGTACAAATTTATTAGATCGAAATTTATTATTGTATTTAAATTTTTTCTTCATACATAATTAGGGGCCTCTTACTGCCTTTCCTTGTGATAAGCATCACCAAACAATCCTATCAGCCCATATGTGCCAATCAAATCTACTTTGGCTGCCACATGCATGGTGGCTGCCAACCCCACACAAACAACCACCACCAATGATCAGCCATCAGCCTATCCCCCCTCCTCGCCCCTCCTTTCCCCCCTGGCAGGGGACCTTATCCCCCACCCGGTAACTTCATTGCTAGTCCCAGCTCCCTCCGGCCTCCCCTACTTCACTTGTGCCACGAAATATTCCAAGGGCAACGTTTAGGAGTGCAGAGATTGGGGGGTATGCATGGACAACGACATAACGTCATCAGTTGTACTTGGGGTGGGGCGAATGTGGATGATGCAGTGAGGAAGAGGGCTGAGAGAATGGACAAGGTAGGGAGCATAGAATGTTGGGGGATGGATTTGGTTCTTCTCATTTGTCACATGCAAATATCAGGGGTCTCAAAAATCAGGGGAAAACGTTATGGTTAAAAAATATAATTTTTGCAAAGGACAGAGGGCTCTATCCAAATACCTCCATTTAAGTCCTATCCACATTTTCTTCATCTAACATGTACATTAGAAAGGATGCCTTGGTTACCGCTAGGCTGTTCATCTAAGGCAACAGGAAGATCAGCAAAGACATTGACTGCCATACGAAAGATGGAGGAAGAAAAAGGATAAGCACTACACCGGTTCTAAATAATAAGAAGATCCGTGCATAAAATCAAAGGACAAAACTAACATTTCACCACCACACCATGACCCTCTCTACTTCACAATGTAGAACATCCTCCTATTAAGGATATTTTGTTGAAAGCGAGTCCATAAAGAAAATTAAGTTGTCTGTCTATGAGTTCCCAGCAAAAAATCTCATCCATGTAGGATACTCAAGGTTTCACATCAGTAAAAGTTTTGACCATTACCCAACATGGAAAAAGTGACATACCCACTTGGATAACCAATTCTTTGGGAAGATTACAAGAATCCAAGAACGCTACTCATTTGAACAAAAAGAGTGTCCTCAAAAAGATCTCAAAGCGAAGAATGCCTAGCCGAAGATCTCAGAAACCACATTCTATGCCCTTTGGTTTCAATGAGCAAACAATTGACTGCAGCGAAGAAATTAAATATAAGTAGAAAAAAATATATGAATAAATATTATAGGAACTAAATCAAGAGAACTGAAGTCAAAGCAAGACAATAGAAATTCCATTTTGTCGAACACAAGCAGAGAGTTTATAGACATTTCTCTAAGGCAAGCCAATTAAATTGCAGATATTTACAAATCAATGTTGGTTGCAGAGAAAGAAGAGGGGAAACAAACGGATTTCTATGAAACTTAGAATTATTATTACTCCAGCCTTCAATCTCTATAACAAATCAGACAAGCAAAGGAGCAAGCTCGAAAAATGAGAATCAAACAGGAAGAAAGCATAGAAAATCTTTAGACAAAATGCAAACTAAAGGCTTCGACGAATAGTATCGGTCAATTTCACAGAAGTAACTCTCAGCACAAACTTTCATCACAGAAGATCGTGTAGCCGTTAATTATCATCTCTTTTATCAAATAATTGTCAGATGCACAATGGTTCACGATGCATGATGCTGGCCAATCAGACATACACAAGTCGAGAAGATGTCGGAGCACAAGATAAGGATGTAGCAGTGGATTTATGCCAAATCGACGACATAGGTAAACCTCAAAAGATCTAAGAACAAGTATATGTGAATCCAGGTAGGGATAAAATGCAAAGAATGACACGTAAATGTTAATGCTCCAACGAGACGCTTGGAACGAGGGCCTGTATTAGAGGAAGAAGAAAAGGGACAAACCTTAAAAAAGAATTTACAAAGTTACACAACTTGGTGGGAAAAAGGATTTTGACAAGAATATGCAGAAATTTAAGACTGACAGGCCCTGCACAATTCTATTTAGCAGTATCTTGTATGTAGTTCTGTTTTTTTTCTTTATATTCTCTCCTCTTAGTTATATCCTAATATTCCAAATGATTTTTGTGCTTGCACCTTCATCCCATCTTAACTGTGTTTTTTAACTCATGTAACAGCTTTACTCAGTGTCATTCCCTTCCAAAAGCTACTATTGCAAGGATCTCTTCAAACTGGACACTTTGCTTATCAAGAGTGAAGCTAAATGAATGTGGGCTTTATATATAGAAAGGCTCACCCATAACCAGTCCTAAGCTTTTAGATTGTCAAGTATAGAATTTTTTAGGATTCATTCATGGATGGACGAAATTACTAATGAAGTAATTTCTGACAAGAAGGAAATGACTACCATCAATGGAAAGATGGTCACACAGAAGGAATAAACCATAAAAGAATAGGTGGACTAGAAGAACCTGAGGGGAGTTATTAAGTAAGGTGTGAACCATCTGAACTCATCAAGGCTGTGGCTTTTTCTAGGATGTCGCAGCACTCTAAACTATGTCCTTATAAAATACTTTTAATTTTAAGCTATGAAGCTCAAACCTTCTCCATAGACACAACATGACATGGGCACGGAATTGGAGGCAAGCACTCAGACACAGAGATTTAACCCCCCCCCCCCAAAACCAAAAAAAACAGAGGTGTAGCTAAACTTGTTGCATCGAGAAATGTGGAAGAACTCACAGAAGGGCCTTTAACAGACATCAAGTATGTTGGTCTTCAGAAATTCAACACGACAATTTATTATAGACTCCTTATCATTGACTTTACTGATATAAACAATGGCTAAAACCTCAGATACCACAACATCTGCCTTCCCATACCGTATTGGTTGATCGACATCTTTTACTTCTAGCTCTGCTGAGGGGTAAACATCTTATTGCTGTTTAGCCTAGCCAATGTAGTCAGCAATGCAAATTTTTCTTTCCACCCAGGATGTTCAAAGGAGCTTGACCATGTTGAAAACCAACCCACAAACACGACATATGGATCAAACAGTCTATGAGCAAAGAACACCTCATGTGCTTTTACTATGGAATAGCCATCCCCAAAATACATGAATAGAACCAAAAGAAAGCATCCCACAAACAAATATGTAAACTTCACATGGAGATCTACAAGCTTAACAACATTACTTGATAGAAGTAGCTCATTTTAGAGTGACTAATACAATTAATGTACTACAGACTCTCCAAACTTGTTTTCCTAATCTGGGCAACCGTTACCAATACCTTTGACATAACCCATTTATAAAATCAGAAAACTTAGTTGGAAAGATCTAAGGCCAAACACCATCAAGTAGTATTTTCAGACGATCAAATTCCACAAGACCCACACATCGATTTTACGAATGAAATAGATTGATTGAAGAGGACAAAAAGCAAAACAAAAAGTCAAATAGAAAGCAGAATTACCTCGAATTTAGCCTCTCCGCTGGTATCTATCTAAGCATCAAGAACCTTCAACACTGAAAATCCATGAAATTCCAGCTCGATTACCACCAGTGATTAGTTCGGGAAACCCCAAACGAGGCTTAGTTAGGGTTTCCACCACATCAAAGCAGCAAAAAGATCTGAAAGTTGGAAGCTGAAAGGCGATGAAATGTTTGAGACGCCGTACAAGTAGAAGACACACACAGTTGACGAAGGAGTGGCGAAACAGCAAAGAAATGGGAATATAGATTATTTATTTATTTATTTATTTATTTATTTTTGAAACGAAACGTTTAGCAAGAGGAGAGAGACGGTATTTAGGGAAAGAATCTAGTTCAAATCTTCGATGCTGTTAATATCTTTAGAGATTAGCTGTTTGGTGTTGTTGCCTGGGCCTTTTTCCAGTTGGCAATAGGCCTGATTAGTCTTTATCTAAATTGGGCCCGGTTTTGCTGTCTTACCCACTCTGTACACATTCTTTCTCTGTATACAGAGAGAGGGGTAAGTCGGATTACATCTGTCTAATTCGGTTCACTGGTCAATTAGGTTAATCAAATTAATGCAATCTAATCAATTCGACTGGTCGAATCATTGATCCGCTTGTTTGATGAAATTGGTCATTGGGTTGGTTTTCTTGATGTTGGTCTCATTAAACGGATGCGTACTCTTGCTTAAGGTACTTAGGGGCAGTCATTGTCAAAATTTATTAACTTGGATAGAATCGGATGAAAAATTAGATAAAGATAAAAATGTGGACCAATAAGCAGGTTCAAATTGGATTAAGACATCATACATATCTCAAATGACATGGTGTGATTAAGGGGCATTCAAATCTGATTTCATCACCGATTTCACTGTGGAAGATATATGTATTGCCCTAACTTCACGGTAGTACTATTCCCTCCATCCCTTCTTCAATAAAAAAATTCCTTTCTTCCGCCATCCCAAGTACAAGTTTTGACGAAACCCTAAAGAAAATGAGCAAAGATGGTAATAATTTGCTCAAATGGCATGTCGCCATTCAAATGACTAGTAGAAAGGTGAAATCTTTCCCCCAAAAAAAGCAAAAGGAAAAAGCCTTGATCATGTAAAGATCAAGACAAATTTACAAAAGGATATATATAAAGAACCTTAATTTAATCAAGAAGATATCAGAAAATCAACCTTGCTACATTCTTCTATCTAAGTATCTAACATATCCATGTGAATTTCAAGGTCTATCTAACGATGATAAGGTGATGTAGCTTGGATCCTACGCCGTCTCTTTTCCAAAAATTGCCGTAGTGATCGCTTCATAGAAAAACCAGTTGGACTATGCAATAGATGCGAGTGTAGCGTCAGTGAGATGGGATTTGATCCACTAATTGGAGATCTATTCATTGCTTCTTCCATTTTTGCACTTGCAAACCATATTATAGATCTTGCCTGCAATACAATCAATTCGTATACTTAAAATTAATCAAGCTTTTCTATACATGAATAAAAGCAAAATAAAATCGCAAATATAGAAATAAGTATCAAATCAATTAGAATAAATCCTAGTATTTACTCCATATTAATTATGCTTTGTAAGGCCAAACGTACAGATTTATAAACACTTTCTTTCTTTCCCTCCCTCTAGGCACATTCCGTTGAACCCCCCCCCCCCCTTCTTTTTTCCATTACTGCCTGTAATTTGTTTTTTTGTCTGATTATTAATTGAACAAAATACTTACAAATAAAAAGGAATACAGCTACTACACAGTTTAAAGAAGCAGTTATAACAACCCATAGGATAAGAGACACAAGCAAACTCAATCACACAGCTTGCTAATCCAGTATAAATATTCCTAATTTGTTTTAGACCTTAATTTTTATGTAGAATAACTCATTCGAAATTCAATTCAATTGTGACAGAATTCATACCTAACATAAAACAACAGTCAACCAAAATAAACGAAAAAATCATTTTCCCAATGATTAACCCTTTTTTTCCAATCACAATCTTTCCCCGAAATGTCTGTCATCAAACCCAAAATTGAAGGACCAAAAGAAAGATTAAATTAAAAAACGAGGAGGCGAAGAATTAAGTACCTGAAGCTCGGTGAGATCACAAACGCAGATTCTTCCATTATAGAAAATGGCCATTTGTTGTTGTTGCTGTGATCCCTCCCCATTTGATCCCCTATACGTTCACAAGAACAGTTGATCCCCTCATCAACACATCAAGCTAATGATTTCGAGAGATCAAACCGCTATTAAATCACCCACACGCACACACACGCACATACTCAGTAATAAGAGAAGAGAAGAGAGCACTTACAAGGCGATCAGAGAAGCAGATGATGATGATGATGATGATGATGATGAAGATGGGAGAAGGTTAAGCTCCAGGTTGCAATTCCTTCCCATTTTATCTTTTTGGGTGGATATGTGGTTTTGAGTTGAATTTTGGGAGAATGGTTTTCAAGGACGGGTTGAGTGAATGTATTTATATGTGAGAGAATAATGCGGAGGGATGAGAGAGAGTGTATTGCGTCGTGAAAAAAATATGCGGAAAAAACCGGCGGAGATAGAGAGAGAGAGAGAGAAAAAGGAGGGATGATAGATCGGCGGGGCATACATTTAAGTTTTGATGGCTGGAAGACAACTTTGGGGTCTTTTGAAATAAAACACGTGAAAAATGATTTTGTGCGCATGCATGTTCACGTTTGAATGAAAACCTCCTTTCACTGTTTATATTGCCCAACTCCTTTTTCACTTTCGTTTGTTTATTCCATTTTGCACGTGAGGCACATATTTTTTTAAAAAAAAAATTATAAGGTGTAGTTAATTATTTATTTTTTTAAGGTGTAAATTTAGATTAATTAATAATTCCTATACAAGAAATAGCCATTGTAAGTCCATCCTCATCGTAACTGTTGCTTCATTTTTTTTTTATTTTAAAAAGGCAAACTATGTTCTTAGTTATTAAAATGGTCCGAGTTGTTTGTGACAGTTGTTAGATTGTATTCTCTGCAGTATAATGTTATGTACTCGTTTGTAGTAGAATCGTCAAAGTTTGATTTTGTGGGGGGACAATCAGTCAAACTTCTGTATGTACTTTTTTTTGTTTAAAGACACACTGTATTTAAAAGTATGAAATTTGAGGATAATATGAATCTAAAGATTAAAAAAGACGAGTTCAAAATTTGATGAAGAGTGAAATTCAAATGCATAAGAACATAATGATTAATGCATTGTCATTCAGAAGCATGACGTAATTTTTGATTGTTATGAAAATAAATACAAAGGTGGCAACCAACATTCATGGAAATCACCGGAGCATAATAATTTTAATTAGGTAGAAATCAAGTGAGGCTGAGAGAAGTTTAACATAAATAATTAAGTTTTGCAAGAGCGTTAGTTCACAGTAAATAAGGCACTAGGTCATAGGCAGATCAAGATCTAGGCCATAATAGTTCAGAATCAATATAAGAATATTTATAAAACAATAAAAATTAAATTAATTCTATTAATTTCCAATTTTAAAGTCTCAAATGAGAATCAAAACCAAAAATTAATGGATTTTTCAATTTGCTAAATCGGATCATATATCAATTTAGTTAAGCTAAAAAAATGTGTTCAATCCAATTTTCACTTTTATTGTAAAATTTGTCCTTTATAATCTATCAGTCATTTTGGCTCAAATTAATAAAGGTTAAAGACCCGCAAAAAAAAAAAAAACAAAAAACCTGCAAGTCCACCATTGGAAGTTGGACACCAGTCCACCATTTTGTCGGCGAAACTGCCACTGAGGCCGTTAATATTGACTTTCAAGTATTGCCACCAAAGTCAAGCATAACTCCTATCGGAACTAAACACTTTACGTAAGTGATTACAGCATGAATTTATCGACTAAACTGCTGGCAAAACTAACAAGCTGATTGTTTTTTTTTTTTTTGGGGGGGGGGGTTTGAGATGTGATTTAGATGTGGTTATCGAATTGTATTTGTCTAATGGCATTCATTAATGGGTTTTACATAGGGTCAGCAAAAAAACTCATATTCGTCCAAAATCTGCAAAATCTGTTTTAATGGGTACGGATATGGGTGGTGAAAATAGTAAAAAAATGAGAATGGGGTAGGTATTGCTAAAATGAGTGTGGGTGTGAGTATAGATATAGATCTTACCTGCCCCATATACCAATTTTATCTATACTCGCCCTGTACAAAAATGAATACGGGATGTATATTTTGTTAGTTGCTTTGAGTTGTATGGTATTCAAGATTTCAGTGAGACATTTTGTTATAAACTTTAATTGTCAAGTGTTAATTTATTGCTTTGATAGGCAAATTTTTAGCTGCATTCGTTGTGATATGATATGTTGTTAGAAACTTGAGGTTAATGTGATATATTGACAATTTGATGTTGAATATGGATATAAAATGGGCTTAATTTTTTTTTTGTATATATGTACATGAATAAACCCTGCCTACCTGGTATACCCAATTGGTATTAGTATGAGTATAACTTTACAATACCCGATATATATAGGTATAAGTGTGTCTATTAATTTTGAAAATAGATATAGGCACACCTTAGTAATACTAGTTCTCGTGTTGAATCCTTTGAGTTCAAGTTCAATGTACACTTAATAATTGGAAAACAAATTAAAGTAGTATAATATGATATGGTCAATAGAAAAAATCTTCCTTATCAACTATGTTGCTTAAAAAAAATAAAAAATAAAATTGATTCACGTAATTATCAAGAGATTCGTATGATATTTAAAAGTTTCATCAATGAAACCATGCCAATAATTTTAAGTTGTAAGTCATACTAACAACCAAATGAACATCACAATCACTAGGGGATTGCTAGCGATCCTACTGTTTATGAACTTATTTTATATATATATATATATATATATATATATATATGTATATATATATATAAAGTCACGTACGATTCGAACAAAATGAGTATATATCCTTTTGAACTCGGGTATTGTGAATGAGAAAAGATTTTGAATTTAAGTATGATAAATGGATATCAGATTGTATTATTGGTACTACAATGCATTATACTCTTATTCACTTAAGTTTCACTCTTCTGCAAATTTAAAACTAAGTTTTTTCGATCTTTTAGTTGACCGATACTTAAATTTTATACTTTAAAATTTTATGGTGTTTTTTTTATTAAATTCTCTGTCAAAATTAGAGACTAGCTGTATCTGATCAAGCATACTTATACTGTATGAAATACAATATATTATATATGCTCTTGAAAGTACAGTGTAGCGGCTGGCAATACGAAGCGACGATCGGTTGCCACGTAAACAAACCAGAAACCAGAAACCAGGGATGTCGGCAAACAAATTAAAGAAAGCGGTATAGAATAGGATGAAATCAGGCGGCCAATCACTATCAATTTGTAAACGTTATTGAATTCTCAATCTACAACGTGAGCATGAATGAAAAAGGTGGGTTGCCCAACTCGACTGTCCAAATGCACACTTGTCATTTTTATTACTTGCAAATTGGCACATGTGATCCATGTTTTCTTGTAAAATAGTCACGTGGTTTGGATTGGGGGCCAGGCTTTTCAATACTACATGAACATGGAGATGTAATGGGTTTGCCATTCATGTGTATTGCGGCTCAATTGCAGCCAGAATGTCGATTTTCTGTCCGCCGAGTACATGAATGATGCTTGTTTCTGCAAAAATGCATTTGCGTATTGGCTTTCTCCACACATTTTTGATTTTCACTGTGGCCAGGACGCAGGATAGGTTAGTGGGTCTTATCTGCCCAAAGAAACAAAAAAAAAGAAAGGAATAGTACTGATGTGAACTCATTTCCATTGATTTCATAGTCATTTCTTTTCAATGAGTGGATTACTGTTGATTTAAAAAGATAAGATTAGCGTGTTGGAATTAAATATCACGTTGCTCCAATTAGCTATAGTAACCAGGTTGTAATCCATTGTGGGGTGAGATACGAAGTCTTATCCCCCCGAAAAAGGATTGAGACGATATGATGTAACTTCATTTCTGATGATTTTAGAATCTTCGCGTTATTCTTGTTCAAATGTCGTGATCATTTTTCTTTCAAATGATTGTTGTAGAAAGACATGAGTGTTACGTGTTGAAATCAAAAGGTAAGTTACTCCAAGTACTATAGCAACGTAGAGCGCTGCGCGCTTCAATAAAGTGTACATTTATCGTCTATATACAACGAGTAATAATTAAATACTTATTCATTCTCAAAGATCCGAGTGGATTTAATTTGCTTATCTTTTATAAAAATTTAATCACATGAAACAAAATCCAACCCCAAACAATAAGCAAAGTGGATAAATCTGGAGATCATCTGAGGAAATTAGGACGATTGGGAAGGCAGGCTATTACAAGCAAAAAATAGATTTTGAGAGGAAAGGTAAGAAAAGGTGAAACAATTAAGGTAGTATTTGGTAAAAAATGATTTTTTGCAAAAAATATTTTTCATAGGAAAATGGTTTTCGTATCACATTTTTTTTTATTTGATGCAAGATAAAATTATTTTCCATGATAAAAAATAAAATTTCAACTAATTTTTTTTAAATGGTGAAAAATATCGACTGAAAGTGTCGTAACGGAGATGAACATTGATTAAATAAAAGACTGTTGAGCTTAAAATTTATATTTGAGTTTCTTTTAATGTTTTCCATCAAATACTCAAGTTTCCAAACTCTTGAAATTGTTTTAGTGGTGAAATATATTGCCTGAATTGTTTAAGTGGCAAAACATGTCTGTTATATTGTTATGGCGGAGAAAAATGTTGGCAAATGAAAAAATATCAATCCCAAAATCTGGATTTGAACTTATTTTAATATTTTCTTTCCAATGATCAAGGTTCAATTCAAATCATTGAAATTGTTTTATCATGAAAAATGTTTACTAAATTGTTTAAGTGATGAAAAAATATTGACTAACTTGTTGTGGTAGAAAAAAATATTCACCAAATAATTGAACGTTGAGCTCGAAATCTAGATTTGAGCTTATTTTAAATTTTTCAATATGATAATCAAGTTTCGATCCAAACTGTTGAAATGTTTTAGGAGTAAACAATGCCTATTGAATTGTTTAAGTTATGAAAAATATCAATTGAATTATCATGATTGAGATAAATATCGACGAACTGAAGGCAAGTTGAGCTTAAAATCAGTCTTAAGCTTATTTTGATGTTCAAATTTCTATCCAAACTATTAAAGTCAAAATTTTGCATTTAAAATTCCAGCTCACCATATCGTCAAAAAGAGTTGATGAAAAAGCCAACTTCCATTTTTTCTCAATCCATTGGAGAGAGTGATTTTTCTTAATGCGTGCCTTACTGCTGTGAGTATTGTGGTGTGCGTCGTGTAATCGGTGGCTGCATGATGATTAACCAAATCAATGTTATTACTGTAGGAATCACGTACTCTTTATTTATTTCTTTAGTGGAGTTAGTCTTGTTGTCTAGTATATTAGTTAGCCTCTTTGACATGTTAGTTGTAGAAGCCTAGAGGAGTCGTAGAGAGTTGTTAATTATATCTGCTGCTTACATATGGTATACATTGAGAGTTTATAATCATTTCAAAGTTAATGATCATTCTAACAACTTCATACATTTTTCTCCCTCTACTTGTTCTTCCTTTTCTCTACGCGTTCCTCATGGTATCGGTCTATTAGAGCTTTTAGGCTTCGATTTTCGGATTTAATCTCTCCAAGTTCTTGACTTGATCTTGATTTGCTTGATTCTTGTTCAGGCTCTTCTATCTCTATTGACTTGTTGGTCTTGCTTGATCGAGTTTTTGTTTACCAACTCCCTCATTCATATGGTGAGTGATGTTCGTTGCCATACTCCTAAGCTCCAAAAATTTGTTGAATGTTTTGTACGTGTATGCAGAATTTGCTAAATAGCTCTAGGATGAGCTACCAGAAAGATGTGAAGAATAAAAATGGACCGTTGATCTATCAATTACATCGAAATACAACAATTTTGATGCATGATAACTAATTATCCTTTTCACTTTATTTCAATAGACGAAGATGATTTGGAATGCATTGCAAGCTGTTGAGCTAATTCCTTGGTGTACTTGTGATATTGTGAGCAAGTATGTATGCAGTCTAGTTGAGAGGCTGTTAGATATGAAGTCTAGGCGGAGGTCAACATAGTTCCCAGTAGGACTTAATTCTGAATGTGAATTGAAGCTGTGAGAGATCAGATTTTGGCCATGGATCCATCCTTTAACTCATGCTAATAAAACTTAGGGTCTCATTCTCTCGTATCATGAGTTAAGAAGCAAATGGGAACTTCTGATACAGTCAACATCAGAGATGAAGTTGATGCTCGTGCTATTCAGAAGCAAACAACAAGAAATTACAACACCGGTTTTGGTAAACAAGAGGGACTTCTTTAGGAAGAATAAAAATCATAAATTTTGAGAATATTGCAGAGTCAGAGGATGGACAAAGGATTCTAGAGTAGCAGAAGGATGACGTAAGATTGGTGGCTACCTTCAACTCCGATAAAAGTGTTACAGTTGACACCCCGTTACTAGAGCTTCCATGGCTAATTGGGGTTGAGGCTGGTGGCTTATATAAGATAATGGTGGATAGGAAAACATTAAGTAAACTCCCTAACACGAATAAGATTGCTCCTTGTTATACTAGGAGCAAATAAACAAAAATGCAACGTTGTTCAAATAAGAGATTTGAAGGATCTCAAGTAGGGATGGCGATGGGTCGGGTCCGTTTGTACTAAGACATATTTAATTTTTTTGAGCATGAACTCAGACCTGTCCTAGACTCGTTGGGTTTGGAAAGATGGGATTGGGTCCCTGTGGGTCAGGCGGGTCTTTAACTTAAATGTAATATAATGTAATTAACCTTGTAATGAAATCATGATTGCATAGTATGTAGTGATCATACTTACAAGATAGTTGTTATTTACAAAACTCTTTTACAGCCAAACAAAATAATAAAAATACAATTACAAACTTGTTTGTATTACAAGATTGTTTACATCCAACCACACATTACTTAAGTGTTTTTACTTACGCCTTACACACAAAAAATAATATTTTAATACAATCACAATGACAGAGCAGTGTTAAATACCGTACTATACCGTTTTGTAATGCCCCCAATCGCTAGTGCTGATTACTTTAGTTTAACCATAAATTTATTAATTTGCAGCGGAAGACTTTTGTTTTGAAGGGAGGCGTTGCCGCCGTTCCGGAATGGAACAAGGCTATCTCATTTACTAAACTTTTGAAATTACCCCAAAATGAATATTTGTCTCTTCATATTGTTTGTTCTCCATGTGATGACTTGATGTGTCAATGCTAAATATTATTATCCTCAGATTTCAAAAGAATAGCAACACACCATCTCCAAGTTACTAACCTATTATCACTGTGAGCACAGACTAGCTAGCGATCCGTAAATGTCCATTATTTTGCTGCTTTCTGGTTGCTCAGGAGGATGAATATTCATTTCTTCCCATACCTAAAACAGAAAACATGAAAACATGCGAACGATGAGCCGAAACTCAGCACGTACATTCCTATGAAGTAAAATAAGTTTATGTTAAATTGGTTGGGCCGGCCGCATTTCAAAATATTTTATTTTGCAAACAGAAGAGAGAGAATGTATAAGTAAAATTGATTTGCTGATTCTTATCTGAAAGCGGACCCTTAGTCGATGTACATCTTGAAACGATCGTACTTTAGGTGCTCACCCTCTAGGCCGATCGAGAAGCCTGAGTTGACGCCGCGCGCGGGTATATTGGTCGGCATAAGCCTTGATGATTGATGGGTATAAGCCCTAATGATAATTGGCGGGGCCACTTGTTTATGTGACAAAACATTGAGAACTTGGTTCATTAAATGAATCTTGTATTAATGTTTCATTGCTGAGAACACTGTGAGTTTTTGAAGAGCATAGGCAATGTACGTACCTGACATTTGAGATTCTCTCTCCTTTGAAATGACGAATAGGCATTGGCAGCTTGAAACGACAGATGTGGCTTCATTCCTGCTTTACATATGTAATTCCTTTTTTATTAGTGCTAGATTATGAAATTTGGTTGGACTTCTTGGTTTCATAAATAATTTGAATTTCTTGAGCTCCGTGCTAGTTATTAGCATGTAAAAAGTTATTGACTTAGCTTGATTGTGTTTTTACTTCCATTCCTTTCCTTTATACTGCTAATCATGTGCTTAATGAATGTCAGTCACAAACATGAAATGAGGTAATGACATTATCTTCATATTATTATGATAATTGATATAAGCTCTTTACTTATCGTTATTTTGCTAAATTATTAGTATTAGTATCATTGTGGGCCATTGCCCATAATATTATGTTTGCGATTGCATAATTTAATTATGACTATTTTTATTCGAACTGTTATTAATGTTTTTAGTATATTACTGATTCTTGCCTTACCATTGCCTTACCACGTCATGGCAATAAGTCATATAACGACAACCACTACTATGGTCATACCTCTATTGTAGCCTCAGTCAAGACATGAGCTCTTTTCCTAAAAACGTAACATTACGAACTCATATAATCGTATCTCGTCAAACATAACATTCCAATTAAAATCCATAACCCATAAAATACACTTTTAGGTTTTCTGACTTACAAGGTGTACTTCCAATATTCATGAAATTTTATCACAAATCTGAAAATAATATGTATATTCGACCGTAAAATTGTCCCAATGTTGTCCAACCGATAGCTTCCAATACTCAAAACGTTAGTCACATTTCAGCATAAATTCACTAGACAGATTCAGTCCAAAATTCATAACTTCGAACCCATATTGGGTGAATTCATAATATAATCATCAAGTCACGATACCCAATTAATCAAAACATCACAACTAAACATGAAACTATACGGTTGGTTTCTACCAATTGACATTAATGTTCCAAACTAAAAAATCCTAAAACGTCAAATTTCAAGCTTTAGGTCAAGAAGTTAAGAATTACTCACTTTAAATTTGTTTCAGAACCCGAAACTCTGATCTCTTCTTCCTCCTCCTCCTCCTTTACCTTCTTCTTCTCCTTTTTTTTTTCTTTCTCCTCTTTCTCTCTTCTTTCTCTCTCCTCTCTCTCTCCTCTGCGTGTGTGTATGTGGTGCCTGGCCCCCCCATATATATATATAGGCAAAATAAAAAAAAAATCTTAGTTTTTTTTGGGGGGCCGGTCAAACCGCCATTGACCGGTCAAAGTTGGTTTGACCAGTCAAACCAACTTTGACCGTTTTTTTTTTTTTTGCTATATGAATGTTGATTTGTTTTTGTACGCTATTGAATTAATAGTTCTAGATAAAGTTACTAGAAAAGGTTTTTAAAACTTTGATGTAAAATTTTGAGAGAGACTTCCATGTTAACAGATGTTCAATTATTCATTAGCATTTTAATGAATTATTTGAGGGGTAATCAAAATTTTAGTTCGAGACCATTATGTCGATTCAACCTGCAATCGTACAAGCATACATGCGTATAAAGAAATTGCTGAATTGAAATGAAAAAAATGTTGGATTGAAATGCAGGGCCCAACGTAATTAATTCATAATTAAGATGATTCAATGTAATTAATATGAATATTAGGGTCAGGCCGTTGCACGTTTGAAGTGCACCATATCTGTTAAACAGTACGAGCTGCTGTTTGTAATTGTACCGATCAATATCGTTCAGTACCGTGAGATACTAGATGGTACAGTTATTTTCGATTAAATACAACTCGGTATACAAAAATTTCAAATTTTTTGTACTTTGATTTTTTTTTTTGAAATTTAAAATAGTACATGCTCATTACAGTGGTACATAAATCTGGTATGTCTCCTTCCAGTGAAAAAATGGTACAATGACCGATACGATACTTATAACTTTGCGACAAAGTCCATAAAATTTTAAACAAACATAACAAAGCAATTCTTCTTCTACGACCGGCAGCCAACAAAGTGACTTTAGGGTTTACTGGTTTGGAGTTATTTTCGTCAATTGCCTTTGTCATATTTTTTTAAAAAAATTAATGAATCTAACGAGTGTTATGTTAGGTCTAGGTCTGAATTTTTCATACTCGGATCCAGACTCAACCCACGTCATTTGTACCAAACCCTCTTAAGACTCATCATATCTCATTTGATTGGACTCAAATTCTTTTATTTAGATTAGATATGATGGTATTCCACACTCTATATCTAATTCTAAATGCGGGACATAATACATAATATCTTTAGAATATTTTTGACATTAAAGTAATACATTTTCCCAATGTTTTGATATTCAGGCTTCCCAAATAGCTTGCCCCAAGTAATCAAAACTTTCAATTCGTTTTTCAATACATGCATCCAAATCAGTGCAAGTCAAAGAGCCACGGGCACACCCAAAGGTCCTCAGGGCATTCGCAACCCAGTGGCACGCAGGCCATTCTCACACACGCGGATCACCTGTTATTTTCGCAGCTGGTGCCTCACGGGTGGAGGCATGCATGCCTCCCCGCCGAGCCGAGCCTCCCGGTCGAGCCGAGTCTCCCCGCTACTCCGCTAGACTCTTCTTTATTTTTATTTTTTTATTTTTTGTTTTTTTGAGGTAATAAATACTTTTTATATGATTAAAAAAACAGATTATGTGTTATGAAGTGAGTCTATGGTAAATTTTTTTATTAGGCTATTCAAATTGAAATTTCATAAGTTAAGAAGTAACGAAATACAAGTTCTAAAATATATAAAATTTTTACTGACGTAACAGGCTAGAGTTCTGACTAAAAATGCCCTCAAGTTTGTGACTTGGTGGGCGATACGAACGAAGTCAAATCATGTGGTGGCGAAGTAAATCAAAATCAAAACTAAAAAGCCAACCCCAACAATACAGATTACAGAGAAGAGACAACAGGGCTGTTGAGCGTCCAAAGTCTGAATTAGAACACTGAAAAACCTTCCCTCAATTTCTCCGCCCACTCTCTTTCTCTCTCACGATCTACCCCTTTAAAACATTCTCAATCCGCCCTCCCATTCGCCATTTGTGTCTCTATCTCTCCGACTTTGTGAATTCTAATGGCTGCTAGTATTCAGTCTCTGGCAGCTGCCTCCTCTCTCTCCGCGGCCAATTCGATCGATTCCAAGCGGGTCCATGCTTCAATTCCAGGTGGGGTTTTATGTTTGATTCAGATTCGGAGTGGATTGCGGAGATTTGTTCATTCCTGTGTTAAATCTTTGGTGGGTTTGGTTCATCTGTGCTAATAATTTCTGGGTATGTGTTGAATTTGTTTATGGATTGTTAGGGAGAAAAGCTAGCTTCTTGGTTGTGAGATCGGATCTTCGTGGAAGCAGTGGTTCGAATCTAAAGGGCCGTAGGGTTGGAAATCTGGTTACTAATGCTGTTGCTGTGAGTAATTTGTGCTTGTTTTAGTGGGCATTTTGTGTTTTTCTTTATTTTTTTAGCATTTGAGTGTATTCTATTTAACTCCTTTGATTGAAATTTGAGTTTGATTCAGTGCCAACTTCTTCATGCAGAGTCCTGAGGCTCCAGCTTCAGCATCTAAGAGCGGGTATGTTAGTTTCTCTTTGAAGCAACCCCCCCCCCCCCCAAAAAAGATAAAAAATAAAATTAAAAAAAAAACATAAAAAGGGAGAGACCTTCTAATTGATTCTGGTTCAGCATCGTAAATGTTGTGGTATGGAATGTAGCTTTTGTCCTTTTATTGCTTCACAATTTAAGCTTACACAACTCAAACTTGAATCTCTCATTTCAACTCAACGTAGAAGAAGTATTTGTTCTTGGAACCCATTACGTTGCAACCCCTAGGATGTTGTATGTAATGCCTTTGCTTGTGTTCTTGTTTTGTATCACTTCTTGGTTGAGTTGATGTGACAAATCGTACTGAGCTTTTAAGAAGTTGAGATTGCAGAACAAGTGAGGATAGAGAAGATTTGCGATTATCAACTCTGATATCTGCTGTTATTCTGCTATTTGTTATGCTCTCTGTTGTTTGTTGCACCAGTGATTCCCTCCTGTCGTAGGCTTTGGAGGAGTTGAGATTATTTGTAGAGGCAGGGGTTACTCATTATCATCGAGATTTTGCTTATGTCTAATTGTTGAAAGGGAAATATATTAGATGTGCTCTACAACTTGATCGAGGTCTTTTCCCTTACTCTGGTGTCTCTCAAATAATTTTAGAGTTACTTTAGAAGTTAGAAACTTTGTTACAGCTGGATTCCTAATTTCAGGGCTCTGAAAACAAGTTTTTAACCAGATCCAATCAGATGAGATGAAAGAACGTAGCCCTCTTACATTTTGGTTAATGATGTTGGCCATTGAAGTACCAGAACCTAAATCATTCTGTGGGGGAAAGGTAGTGAGGAAGGTTGGGCGCGAGAGAATAATTTGTTAGATGTGCAGTACTATGGGGATGAATTTCAGAGGAAGGAGTTATATTGGATTGTATGGTAGAGAAAATGACACAGCGTAAAGTGGATCCCTGCTGGCATTTTGCAAGCTTAAGGATCTGGCATGGGATATTGATATCCAGCTTACAATAGATTAAATGAAGTGATAAAATTGTTGAGATCAATGTTACTCAAATTCTTCATTCCTCTTTGCATTTAAGCATCTGGGTTGGATGCATGACACTCTGACATCACTAGGCCCCTAGGGTCTGTTGAACTCTCATTTTAAACTATAGATGGGCAGTTTTTTGAAAAAAGACTGTGTTTGACTCGATAATCAACAGCCTTGTTGGACCGTTGTAGTAGAATCCAAGTAACACAAGTTAGATTAAATTGTCATTTGCGTCAACATCTCTATGTGGAGTCTATCAGCAAATGGATTACGTTTGAGAGAGAGAAGAGAGGGGGGTCAACATGTGTTGTGACTTTTAGGCTCTAAAATGCTTGAAACTTAATTTGTGCATTTGATTTTCCTTGGAAATCTTTGAAGTGCCTTATTATCTTGAATTGTCACAGAGAGAGAGAGAGAGAGAGAGAGAGAGAGAGAGAGAGAGAGGTCACATATCGCTTTTGGTTTATTGTAATTTGCACTACTATTATCAGTGACCACTGACCAGCAGTCCATGCCAAAGAGCCTTTAATGTGTATATGGGCACTATCACAGCTTTTACTTCCTACGGTGCACCTTTCTTCTCTGAAGGGAAAACGTTGGGTGTTCAATTATGTTGAGAGTCCCTTCTCCCCTTCCCTAGCTGAAACCCTCTGCGGCACTGTTACTGGATTCTTTCAAACCAAACCCTGTGCAGATTGTGAATTGGTTCATGCTTCTCGAAGTCCGTTCATCAGTGTACCCTCTTCTGCACTAAGGTGAATTTGTTGAACCTGTGTAATTGAAACAATCTTGTTCCGTGTTTCTGATTCATGGGCTAATTTTGAAACTAAGTGAAGGGTATGTTGTAGATTCAACTTTACGTGTGCTCTTTTTGCTTGCTTTCTTCTTGTGCCACCACTCGACACTGTAAACATGTATTGAATTAATTCGACCAAAAAAATAAAAATTATCTTAATAAGAAAATGCCTGGTGTTATGGGTTCTTCGCTAGTGCAATGGCATGAGTTCAACCTGGTGAAATATTGTCGCATCAGCCATTCCAACTACCTTTTCTCTATTTATTCTTTTGCATGCTGACTATTCAACTCCTTATTTTAGATTGTCTCACACTTGCTGTCCCACCAAGCTGTATTGAGTGCCTAGTAGATAGTATCACATTATGCAGTAAATGACAGCTTTCCATGGTATATATTATTGATTGAGTCTTTATATCGGTTAGAATAACATAAATTGATGCAACTGCTGGAGTAATGTGCAATAGCTTGGAAATTATCATACCCCTTCTTTCATTATCAATTTGTAGTAACTGTGAATTTTCATAATTTCTACGGTGTTGTAATTTGATCTTGGTTGTGTTTGAGTCATGGTGAATGATACTGTATGAGATACTGGGTATGCTTATGAGGAGAAGGATGTTGGATTATAGTTATTAACTTCATATATTTTCCAGAGCCTATCAAATGAGTTGGCTCTCTTCTCCTGGTCTCTGTAATGGCACTTTATGTTCAGACACGTTTACAAAGAGTTATGTTTCTCATGCCTAGTTCTTGCTCCTAACGTACACGGTAGAGTATGGACTGCAACATTGTGATCCTAGATCAATGCTCAATTGTTTAGAACCTGTTCTTGAGTTCTGAAGGAGGACAGATTAGATGCGCATTTCCTTGGTAGAAGTTCTTAGCTTTGCAAATGCCCACACACCCTTTGGCAAATATATCTTGAATACTGCCTTCTATTGGTTTCTTTGCTACTTTCAGGTCCATTGGTTAGTGTTCATCGTACCTTTCGGCACATGTCTTGAGTTCTACCTTGGTGCCTTTTTTTAATTAGTTTTGCAAATGGCAATACAACCTTAGGTGTCTATCTTGAATACTGTCTTGTACTGATTCCTTTCCTACTTTCAGCTCAATTCTCAAATGCTCGTAGTATGTTGGGCATGTATCTTGAGTCCTACCTTGGTGCCTATTTGTACTCTCTGTTATCACTCTTTTGGTCATCTATTCTCAAATGCACAACTTTTGTGCGTAATCATGATCTATTATGCAGCTTTTTGTTTTGGTAGTGAACTATTCCCTTTTGCTGTCTGACCTCTGATGGGAGTCATTTGTTGGAAAAACTCTGCCGTGGACAATAATTTTGGGCTATTGACTATGGAAAGTGAGCTTACAATTTGTGATGGAATGTGTATAAATTGACATTGTTCATTCAAATATGTGAGGCTCCATGTTTACGCATTTTTATTAGGTGGTGTCTAAAGATAAGTCACACACAAGTTATGCTTTAGATTTATGCCTGATCTGGCATTATGTAAAACTAAGCAAAGACTATTTACTCTGGTTCCCGCAGCTAACCAAGGATGCTAACGATAATAGCAAGCTTAGTCCATTACTAAAGCCGAGGATGCTAACAAACTGCTTATGCCAAAATCATCAGCAAACTGTTGCCATTTGTAATTGATTTTTGAACTGAATAAACTCTTTTTGCACTGTTAGGCATGAAGTCTTGCTGTTTGAAGCACTTCGTGAAGGTCTGGATGAGGAGATGCAAAGGGATCCTCGTGTCTGTGTCATGGGTGAAGATGTGGGCCATTATGGTGGTTCGTACAAGGTCACCAAAGGACTGGCTAATAAGTACGGTGATCTCAGAGTTCTTGACACACCAATTGCAGAAAACTCCTTCACGGGAATGGGTATCGGTGCTGCCATGACTGGTCTTAGGCCTGTTATTGAAGGAATGAACATGGGATTCCTTCTCCTGGCATTCAATCAAATCTCAAACAACTGTGGTATGCTCCATTACACTTCGGGCGGGCAATTCACCATCCCGGTCGTCATCCGAGGTCCTGGTGGGGTTGGCCGGCAACTCGGGGCTGAGCACTCACAGCGGCTAGAGTCTTACTTCCAGTCAATCCCGGGCATTCAGATGGTGGCATGCTCCACTCCTTACAATGCCAAAGGGTTGATGAAAGCTGCAATCAGAAGTGAGAACCCGGTCATTCTTTTTGAGCACGTTCTACTCTACAATCTCAAGGAGAGGATCCCAGATGAAGAATATGTGCTTTCACTCGAAGAAGCAGAGATGGTGAGGCCCGGAGAGCATGTTACCATCCTGACCTATTCCCGTATGAGGTATCATGTTATGCAGGCAGCCAAGACACTGGTGAACAAGGGTTATGATCCTGAGGTGATCGACATCCGCTCATTGAAACCGTTTGACTTGTGCACAATCGGGAACTCAGTGAAGAAGACCCACAGGGTGCTGATCGTGGAGGAGTGCATGAGAACAGGGGGGATCGGTGCCAGTTTGACGGCTGCTATTAACGAGAACTTCCATGATTATTTGGATGCTCCAATCGTGTGCCTGTCATCCCAGGATGTGCCTACGCCATATGCCGGAACTTTGGAAGACTGGACTGTGGTTCAACCTGCTCAGATAGTTACTGCAGTCGAACAGCTCTGCAGATAGGGGATAGCATTTGCGGGATAGCTTTCTAATGGCTTGTCTTCCTTTCTTTGCTCTTTTTTTTTTTTTGGATTTTTCTTTCTCCTCTTCGTTCCAACTGGTTTTATGTTTTGGTATTCAAAATGTTGTGTTCATTATTTAAAGGAAAGATTATGCCCTTGTTGTTCATTTATTCTATGGAGTTGTCTCATGAGTGATTTCACGGCTTGAAAACTTTCGAAGATTGGCCAGAGGCCTATATGTGTTAGTCTTTTTTCCCAATCATTGGTTCTCAAGGGAAGACAGACTCTAGCGAAGACAGAAGTGAATGGCCCATACTTCTCAAGTGGAAAAATAACCTGCCCTGGAACAAGGATTGATACGATCATTCATGACATATTGTTATAGTATAGGGACGAATAAAGGACACTAATTTAGCCTTTTAACTTAATCACAATCGCAACAAAAGAAGAAATTTTCTGCACTCGTTTGTTTTTTTTCGTTCTTTTTGGGGGTTGTTGTGATAGGGGGTTGGTTGACAGGATAACAAGCGAATTGCAAACGTCATAGCATCCGAAATCAAATACTCCCCCCCAATCTTTGTAAGACTGTTATATACAATTGTTCCCCCCCCCGAGTCAGCCGCAGCATACATATACACACGTAGGTACGTAGGAGACTATTCAACATTGATACTCCAAAGCGCCACGCACTTGGAAGACCTGGGGAACTCCATGCATCGATATGAATGCTTTCTTGCATTTGCAGTGATGTCATGTTTCTCGTCCTGACTCATTACGCATTTTCCAAACAACTATTCTTATTAATTCGCTCATGGGAACAAATCCTACTTCGTAGTAACATGACGAGATCGCCATTTTTGGATAATCACAGTATTTTAATCAAATTATAAAACTATGTTTAATATGAATTTTTCTAATGGTTATGAATTTATAATTTTATGTTATCAATCAATACGGTGTGTACTAAAATTCACGATTAAAATACATCAATGTGAATATTAAAATTAAAGGGTGAGTATTAACTTATTAAAAAACAGTAATCTTTACCACTAATAATCAAAAACAATTTCATTTTTTCTTTTATAAATATTATTAAACTCTGATAAGAAGGGTAGTTTGTTCTCTTTCTTGAGATCAACATATACTTTTTTATTATATTAACAAAATGTCATGTGTAAATCCTGTATGTACCTCAAATTAATAAATTATATCTAACCAAATGGAATGAATCTAAATTATACATTTTCAATTACATGTGTACTATTAAATTTAAATACATTTAGGCACATTAGAAAATTTCTTTTGACACACGATATGCTACAAGTTTTAATATATATATATTAAGTGTGGTTATAATAAATATACACAAATTAATTATAATAATATGCAATATTAATTTCCTAACAAAAAATATGTGTCATTACACCATGAAGTGGCTTAAAATTAGTACTATTTTTATATATAGATACATGAGGTTCTAGATAATTTGACAATGTAATTGGCTGATTTTTTGAGGTCTACAATGTTGCCTTATTTTAAAGGTAGTCCAAAATCTCTTCCCCCACCCAACCAAGAAAAATCAACCAATAACAGAGAAATTGAGTTTTAAAACGAAGAGGACATGGTGGCAAGAAAATCTTGTTACGTACGTGAAAAGAAACGTACATGCGTCCCAATCAGCAACAGTAGTTTCGCGTGTGGACTCCATTTAGAGCAAATTCAGTGGTAAGTCAATTTTTTTGCTCACCGGTTGAGGCCTATCACTGCCACATCAACCCTCTCTCTAATTTTTTGCGTCACAATCCTCACTCTCTCCAGTGAAAGACTCACCACTTTGACTCACCAAATAAAATAGTATTCATGGATCTACTTTATAACACACAATTTTACTTTTAGAATTAAAAAAAAACTAATCAAAAAAATATTAAAAAAATAAAAAAGCATCCATATGACCCGTGGGAGCTGACTCTCCTCCGTGAGGCACTTTGTGTGAGCTCCCCTGTGGAGCTCTTCCCCTCACCACTTCCCTCGCGCTCGTCTCTCTCTCCTTGGACAAGCAAGGTGTTGCACTTGCTCTTAGAGCATGTTCTTTTCGTTAATAATTTTTTATTTTCATCCTTTTTAACCCTATCTTATTTTTTTTTAGGACATATTCCTGTTTCATACTCTCTGTCGGCAAAACTTTACTCATTTTTTTATGCGCACATGATCGAAAATAAACAGATTAAAAATTCGTGTAGCTAGGCGCTATTTTTTAATTTTGGCTTATTTCGATCCAATACTCCTTAAACTCAAATTATGTATAGCCTAAATTTATGCATTCTAACTATATTCGTCGTAAGTAGTTGCGGTTTTGCACAGCTTGTCAGGACTTGTTTGTTTGGCAAATATAATGCAGGGAATATGTCCGAAAATCTATATCATATACTCAAGAGTATGTATTCCCGGAAACCACGTATAGAAGATATATTAATAACCGCTCATATGACAAGTACACATTAATATATATATATATATATATATATATATATATATATGGCAATAGGAGTACATATTTATGGGAGTATGTAATACTTTATAGAATTTTATTTTATTTTATTTGGTAAGAAAGGTAAGCAATACAATCTGAGCAGCCCTTTTTTCAAGGGTTCTCCTTAGATTATCCTCGTAGAGAATTGAAAGAAAGTCCCTATGCGAGACCGCATTCCACACAATCGTGGAATGTAAGAAAAGTCCAAATTTTACTAGCCAATCAGCTGTGCAGTTACATTGTCTAAAAATATGATAAATAAAAACCTTGTTACATAGCTGAGTGTAAGTGAGTATATTCTGTACGAGTACTTGTATTTCCCAAGGCGATTGAACATGTCCCGACATATTTGGCATCTTTCTTTGGCTCTCGCTGCCTTGAGCTGCAAGTAATAGCAGCTTGTTATATGTTTGTAGGCTGCAATTGCGTGGCCAAACTGTCGCCAATCACATACTCTGCCAGCTCATGATCAATGGATTGAACTTCCTAACTTAACTAGATTTTATCAAATGGACAGATATATGTTACTGGCTGCTACTAATAAGACAAGTAGGTTTTGATTTTTATCGATGATTAATTGATAATAATGATTGTGTCTCATTTGAAGGGAAGCTTTGGGACAACGGTAAGGTTGTCTTCGTGTGATCAAAAGGTCACGGCTTCAAGTCATGGAATCAGCCATTGACAAAGTCAGGTTAGGTTGTCCACAATTCACCCCTTGGAGTACGGCTCTTGTTTGGACCCTGCGTGAATGCGGGATGCTTGTGCACCGGGCTGCCCTTGCCCTTTAATGATTGTGCCTCATTTACACCCCAAAAAAAAAAATTATGATGAACTAATCTCATATTTGAAATGAGGTAAATTAAAATTAATTATATGCTATAGCTAGGCCTGCACATTCAACATTTCTATATATATATATATATATATATATATATATATATATATATATATATATGTGTGTGTGTGTGTGTGTGTGTGTGTGTGTGTGTGTGTGTGTGTGTGTGTATATATATATATATATATATATAGAAAGGATCCATTGTAAGTTGTTTCATTCCCAATATCTAAGTTGCATTATATTACAACTATACATATATGTAGTTGCCATCCCCCCCCCCCAGGGGCGGATCCATGTTATGGGTAGGGGTGTCCATGGACACCCCTAGCCCCACAAAGGAATCGCCTCCCCCCCCCCCCCCAACAAATGTCACTCACTGAATTTGAAGGTAGCATGAAATGTATTTTCACAACTGATATATATCTTCTATCACTAAAAAAATGTCCGCAAAATTAACCACAGTCCCTCTTGATCTGATTTTGGAGTTACTTTTCCCCTTCTCTTGATGGCTGATGCCTTAAATGTAAGTTGAAGTTCACAGTAATGTGATTTAAAAATTAGTTTTGAAAAATGTGATAGAACAATATAATATTGAATTTACTACTTTTCCTTCATCTGTAGGAAGTAATAATGAAGACAACACTATGCTCAAAGTAGGACATACACAAGGACCAAATACAACCCTGCATGAACAAATGAGTTACTCTGATCTATCTTTCTTCACCTCTACGTAGTAAGTGTTGGTCCGGTTTGGCTAGTTAAATCACCCTAGAGGAGGGGGTTGATTAAGGTGATGATTAATATCGCAAATTAATCAAATAAAGAGAGGAAAGATAACCGTGGACAAGACACGAGTAATTTTTTACGAGGTTAACATCAACCAAACTTAGTCCCCGCCTGGAGTTCCCTAACTCTAGGATTAACCCGAACTTTTATCAGGATGGATGATTACACAACTCTAGAGTACACCTAGTCTAAGTCCCAAACTACAAGTTGATCCTTCAATAAGTTGTTGCTAGAGTTGACCCTTCAGCTCTATGATCCCACCTAAATTACAACTTGAACAATACAATGAAATGTAATATATAGAAGCAAATTTAAGCTCAAAGTATGCCAATAAATTCTCAAGTAATGCGTATGTCAATGAGTGCTTGCTCTCTCTTATTGCTTTAGCTCTTCATTTAGCTCTATATTTATAGCTAAGTCTTGAAGGAGCTCTTGCAAACTAGTCATTAGAATTTTCTTAAAATCAGCTTCAGTTCAAGGCCTTGAACTGAAGTTCAGGGTCCTTGAAAATCTTCCATTTTCAGTTTCAATGTTCAGTTGTTATTTTTGCTGATTGCAGATTTCTTCAATGGCTACTTTCTTTGATTTGGGATGAATATCTTGACTGAGAATCTTCTAGAATCATTCATAATTTGCAGCATAATCTTTCAAGATATTCTATCACAAGATATTATCATGTTAAGAGCAAATCTTTGACATTGATACATATAGCTCCACAATCTTATATTCAAATTTGAATCACACAATATAATGTCATAAAGATAACCTTCAAATTTGAAT
>JACYFF010031959.1:7071415-7082095 GCA_017589665.1 Selenicereus undatus
TGTATGTTTTGATGGTGTGCACATCATACAGTTGTGATATTATGTAAGATGATGAATTCTCAATCATTCATTAATTATTTGTTGTTGTTTTGGAGAACTCAAGAATTTGGCAGTACTAGTGAGGGAACATGTATTTGTGGATGGAGTCGATTGATTATGAAATATCATTACTCGGTAGGGAAAGTATTATTTTCCTAATCTTTCATATCAATTAGATTTGCAATTTAATCCATATTGATAATAGATGACTCATTGTCGTTGTAATGCCGGAAAATATAATTATAAGGGGATTAATGAATAAAGACTCCTTTCATGAGCTTGATCATGTGACTTTGAAAGGTCATGATTGCTTTTTTATTGGCTTCTCTTAATCTCAAGGTCATTTTCTAGTACCTTACATACATGACAATCTAGGAAGATTTTGAAAGGTCTTTAATAACTTGCTTCTAAGCATGATATGTAATTGTTGTTATCCTAATTGAAATAAATTTTATCAATGTCAGGGTTATTGGCCTAATGTCAATTTCGGCATTGTCATTGCATGTGAGAGTTGTGATAAAGACGGCTATACGTGTGTGGAAGGTTATATATTTTGTTTAGAGGGCCATGTCTCCCAAATGAAGTTTTGTTTTAAGAGCAGGTTAGATATGTCTTTGATTTGCTTTTGGTGAATGTCATTTCTTCAATATGCTTTCTATGCTTAGTGATAAAAACAAATGTCATGCTCAACTTGTCGATGACGAGATTGTTGATTTTTTTTTTTGAGGTGTTTAACCTGCTTGTATGGTTAGGGTTATATTTATAATATGTTGACCCACACGAATGTGGTTAATTATGAGCATGCTATCATTGATTAAATAAATGATATCTTATATAAAATTTGTGGTCTTTGTGGCACAGGATTGTTGAACCCTGATGCATCAAGTGAATGATTGAGAGTTGATTACATCATGCAGTAAAGTTGGATCGATCCTATCCACATAAAAAAGTTGAGTCACGTGACACTTGTGGTGGATTGGCTTAAAGGCTAATCATATAGTCGAGGGGAGTGGAAGTGTGGAACTGAAGTCCATAAAATAGTCGCTGCAGTGGACATCCGTCTCTAGAGTTATGGCGATCCCACAAATGGATGTTCAATGGGGCAAAAATAAAATTGATGGGTGAACTACAAGAGCACTAAATATTTGCGGGGAATCCCGAATTCCAGTCATATGACGAAGTGCTCTTTGAGGGTTGTGACAATTATAAGATTGAGTTAGTTTTCCTAATATGGCCTAATGCTATCTTTGAAAAGAGGTGAAGAAGACAGCATAACTCTTAATAGACCAAAGGCATGTTTGTGTGGGGTGGTAGTCACATAACACTTTTGAAGGTTCACCTAATTAGTGTAGTGGTGGGGTCACCCCTGTGAGATATCTGGGCTATTTTCAATTGGACACTCATGAGACAAGATACCGTGTGCATGACTGAAATACTGACCCACCGATATAATTGATGAAATAATCCTGTATCAGGTTTGTGGTGAGTGGAGACTTGGCCAAAGGGATCTTCGTTTAAGATGTAAGTTCACTAATTTTCCTCAAGTTGAAACTCACTAACACTAAGTGTTGGTTCAAACCGGAAGGTACCGTACACCCATTGCATGATATTATACGCTCACCTTATAAAACTTATTATTTTACGCCGCTAAATGTTTGTTTATAAATTTTAAATAATGTGGGGATTTGTTGGAAAAAAAATTGTGATTTAAAATTTATTTCCTAGATATTATAAATTGTTTCATGCCCACCTTAAATCTCTCGATAGTGACCTTTTTGGTCACATATCACCCATTTGGGCTCATACATTAAAATTATATAGTATTTTCTAATGAGTTATTTCGTTATTGGTTTTTCTAAAATTTTTAACTCATTCTAGCTTGAGATGGAGATTTTTATGGGATTTTATTTTGGCCATTGCTTGATTGGTGGAAGTGGCAGTTTCATGTCCCTCATTGTGTGCCATCTTCGCTGCTAGTGGGTGAGAGATTGTAGGGGATGTAATCCCTTATCTTAAGCTACTTGTTGGCCATGGTTTGGATTGGTGAATGATTTTACTTTCCTGTAAATAGTCATTCCTGGGAGTAAAAAGTGTGTGTGATATGAGTCACCTCTAGTAGCTTTAGTTCTTAGCTTTACGTTTCGTTAGATAATATTTCTAAAATCCCTTTTTCATATTTTATACTCCTTAGCGCCTCCAAATATATTTTTGATGGTGGCTGTATAATTATATGGTTTTTGTAAAGGCCGTATAATTATAAGGTTTTTATGAATTAGTAATTTGAGTATGAAGGAAAAGTAACCGGTTTGGGGAATTCCTCTCGCTGCTGCTAGAGGAATCTGATGGGTAGTCGTATCTTGGAGAGGACCGCACTTGATGAATTTTATACTCGTGTAGCGGGAGCGTTTCCTCTCTGAGGATAGCTACTAGCATGCTTCTACTCAGACTACTTTTAAACTCTACTCTTATTTATTTATATGTTGCTATTTATATGGTAGAGTTGTATACTTATGTTGTATATGATGATTTTGATCTATCTTCATACTTGATGTGTTTATTTCACTCCCCAATATGTGTCATATATGATGCAGTATCATATTATTATTTCTATCAATAAGACGAAATTCATGAGGTGTTGTCAAGTATGTACATATTTTACAGTTTGTGTAAATATTTTCTACCACATACATGCAATTTATTACGTACATCGAGTGGACAATTGAGTGTTCACTCGGGCCCACCAACAGCTGCAAATTATACAGCAGGTGCTCCGATTCAGCATTAGTTATAATCAGCACTAATAGTAGCAATGAGTGAGTAGTGGAGTGGCAAGGGTGTTTTACTTAAACTGGCGAGGTTATGGGTTCAATTCGTGGTAAAACCAAAGCCTATTTTTTTAAATTACTATTCTTTTCGTCCTAAAAGTCCTTTAAGGACCTTTTAAAAACAATCCTAATTTTTTTAAATTCTTCCATTGAAATATTAAGGGATACACTTATATTTACATTATGGATTTACGTTCACTATCTTTGTATAAAAATTCTAATTTCAAGATAAATATTAATTGAAAATTTGTATATTTATTATCCATATTTTTACTCAATAGAAGCATATAGTATAATACAAATATAATCAAACTCACTAAAAGTATGTCATAGCTTACTAAATATAGGTCATAGCTTACTAAAAGTCGAATATATCATACCTTAAAATATGAACAAAAAAGTATATGTGCTAACTAAAATTATATACTATATTGTTTGTTCATTCAAATTTTTTTATTATGAATGATTAATATTCCACGCTAAATCATATTGACCACAAAATACATTTTATAGCTTACCAAATATCTATTATAGCTCACTAAATATACAAATAGCATAGCTCACTAAAAAGAATAGTATAGATAGCCAGCAAATAATATTGTCAAATTCTTGGGTTATGTTACAGCTCAATCATTTTTTACTATGACATAAGGATATTTGTATTATATTTTGTGAGTATAATAGAAATGTAATGAATTAATTAAATATAGTCCAACTTACTAAATATATATATGTCATATAGCATTTTCACTAAGTGAAACCTAGGGTATATAATATGCATTTGTTTGATCTATCCGCTTACTAAAAGTATGTATTAGCTCACTAAAACTATGTCTCAACTCACTAAGTATTGTGGTGAGCTATAAATTTTTAGTGAGCTGAAATTCGATTGTGCAATTGCTTCTGTAGTGTTGTAGTGAGCTATACATTTTTAGTGAGCTGAAATTTGATTGTATAATTGCTTCTGTACAATCAGTTGTATGATATAACAACTCAATAAATAAATATTATAGCTCACTAAAAAAATATAGACAACTAGAATATAGTTTAGTGAGTTTCAGATTCACAATAGCATTTTTTTATTACAATAGCCCATTTAATAAGTTATATAGTATTTTTACTAAGTGACACTTGCGTACATAAGATACATTAGTTTCGACATGTCTACTTACTAAAAGTACTTATTAGTTCACTCACTAAAATGTTTTAGTGAGCTATACGTTATTTTTAGTGAGCGAAACTGGATGCACATCAGTATATTTTAGTGAGCTATAGGGTATTTTTAGTGAACTGAAATCCGATGGTTTTGTTTGTTTTTTGTACATGGCATGCCAAATGGTCAATTTGTGAGTCCGATTGTACAATTATATTTGTACAACTGGGTGAACTGCCACATACATGATACATTAATTAGTTGTTCAATATTCTAAAATAACATTAATCTGAGGAAGCAAACGGGAACAGAATGTAGGCTTAAGGCAGGAAAGTCGATTAGTATGACTTTTCGAATGTTGAAACAGTCAATTCAAAAGATATCTGGATTAAACTGTTCAAATGGGTCTAAAGTAGTGACCACCCAGACAAGTAACTGTCACATTCCAACACAAATGCAAGTATATATATATCTTTTACAAAGTTATGGTCGGCATTGATTCTTCGGCAGATATATATGAGTGTTCCCATTGGCATGTTTTGCCTACATGCTGTACGTCTCTGTCGCCCCTCGCCGTATTTCATCCGTTCAGCACCACGCTCCCGTCCTTTCTTCTATGCAGGAGACTACGACCTAATGCCTGTACGTATGAATATATGAGCATTGTGGTGTATCTTCTAACCTAGTAAATTTTATTTGAAACAGTCTCACATATAGGGATGGCAACGGATCGGATTCGGATCGGATAATGGAAAATCCGAATCCGCATCCGATTATATTCGGATCGGATTTTCCGATCCTCATCCGATCCAGCGGATCAAAGGAGAACCTCCGAATCCGATCCGACTCGGATCGGATCGGAGTCGGATTTAATCCGACTCCGAAATAATTCTTTTCGCCCCATAATAATTTTATACAATTTTTTTACATTATTTCCACCTATCGACGCGATCATATGCGTTAAACATATACGTTAAACAAATAACAAAAGAAGATACATATTTCATGCTCAACAAAATAACATATTCCAACAAATACAAATCTTAACAAGTAAAAGATACATCTTAAATATCACAAACAAAATGTCTAACTCATATATATACATATATATAAAAAAAAGGGGTACATATGTTGCACTTGCTCCATTTAACCCTTGTCTTCCATTGGTCTTGACATTCTCAAATTTGTAATCCGCAATATAAAAAATGGTGAATATATAAATTAATTAAAATGAAAAATAGAAATGTAATTTTCGAAATAAAAGATATAAAAGATCAATATCACCTTGGCTTCCTCCTTAATATTGAACATCTACGTCTTCATCTGGTAGGGATGGGAACGAGAAGAAAATGAAGACTCGACGGTGAAGCTTCAGGGGAATCACTGAATCAGGGCTAGAGGGCCTTCACGGGCGGAAATCACGACTTGATTCTTCGATCTTCAGAGTTCAGTCAGGCTTGCGAGTTGCGGGTACCGGGCATGGCTTGCTGACAGAGGGAGAAAAAGAGGAAGAGACTGGAAGAGACTAGAGAGAGGGACAGACGGACAGTGAGAGAGAGAGAGACTGAAATTGTGTGTGTGTATTAGGGTTTCACACTTTCACTGCTATACTTTCATTTCAATTTTAATTTTCAAATTCCCACCCAAATTTTATCCCAAAAAGTAATTAGAGTCTAGAGAGGCGGCCAGGTGGGCCGGGCTAATAAAATTTGGCAATATGGGAAGGCTTTAGAGATGATAGTATATTATTTTTAGATAGGTTTTATTTTTTAAAATTTTAAATTTCAAATATTTAAATAATTAGTCGGATCGGATTGAAAGTCGGATCGGATTTTATCCTTCCTCCGAATCCGATCCGGATCCGACTCGGACTCGGATTATTTTTATCGGACTCGGACTCGGACTTTTTTATATCGGATTCGAATCGGATAATTTTGCTTCGGATCGAATCGGATTCGCTTCGGGTCGGATAATTTTGCCATCCCTACTCACATAAATTATATTATGAGATGGATGGTTTTATGGTGAATATTAACAATTAATTGTGATGATTAATGGTTCACTTAGGATTGACTGTTATTACAGTTACACCTAAATGAAGCTATTAGTCACCCCTCAATTTAAAAATCACTTCATAACATATTATTAGTCGTCGTAAAACCTCAAAATAATCGCATTTGAATGACTCCGTCTCACAATAACCATTAATTGAGAGCCTGTCATCCAAAAATTCGTGATTTTCCAATGACACATATAACCAAAAAGGGCGTGACATTGTTGATTGATATTTCACTTATGATTTGTGATCGCACTCATTACATTTTCACTCGAGTAATATATAGATAATCACTTATAATAAAATATTAAAGTCTTAATCTGCTAAACTATTGCTAATGGAATTAGTACGAATAGTTATGTTGTTAGAGTATAAGATGTATTCTTGTACCTTTAACTATAAGTTTAAACTTTTGGTTGGTTGATTCTGGGACATAGTATCAGAGCCTTTTCAAGTAGAAAGCCTTAGGTTTGGATCTTAGCAGCCCCTATATATATTAATTTATTGTGTAAGATTAGGAGAGCCTTTTTCAGCATCCAAATTTCATCAAGTTCAAAGGGTATTATGAGACGTAAATATATGTTGGTTGATTGATTCTAGGGCATGATTGATACTCTCCGAATCACTTAAAATTCAATGATATGGGAATTGGAAAATCAGACATAAATATATGTTGTTGAAATTAAATACGTCCAAGGATACTCAGTCGAGGTTAAAGTTGTAAAACAATAATGATGTATCGTTGCATGTTGACAGCAAATTGGAGCCGATAAGACTGCCTTAAAGGCCACCTGACTTGATGATAGTGGCAGCAAGAAACTTGTCACAAATTCACATGGACCATTATTTCCCATTTATGGGGCTATTTTCTGTTTTTCACGACTTTTTTCATGTAGTTTTAGTAATTTTTTTTGTAGAATTTACTAGTTATGATGCCGCCAGGGTATATATGGATTCCTCTTCTACTAATTTTTCACTTCTTTGTAATGGTATATAATGCAAAAATTTGTTATACTTCATAATAGTGAAAAACTTAGACTTTCTTCAAAGTACTATAATACAAAACTTTATCATATATACTTTAATACCATGAAACAAGAGTCATCAAATTCCATCATATAAAAGTTTTCTCTAATTTTTCTTCTTTTTTATACATTATTTGACTGAATTAATATTAACTTATGAATATATGCAATATAAGATTTAAACTAGTAGCCGTATATATAAGTGCATAAGTTTTTGTGTGGCCGGCCAACGTTAATTGCATTCTCAAATTAATTAAATTTTAGACAACAGTGAAAACTGATCTTATTCAATCTGATGAAACAAAATAAAACAAAGGCATTCGAGAAATATACATTGCATCTCTTGCCTTTTGGCTAGGAGAAAAAGAGATTTTGAATACCTTTAAGTACTCGAGTTGTTTTTAGTGTTTTTGGAATTAATTTTACGTCATGCATACAAAACACCAATACTAACTTCTAGAGGTCCAAATAATGCTATAGTACTATCAAAATGTCTAACATATCAACGATGGTTGAAAGGTCTACATTAAAAGCTATAGTAAGAATTGAAATAAATTATCAGAAAAATGGATTTTTATCAGAAAAAAAAGAGTTATTATCAGTTTCAAATGGAGAATTTTCAATAGTTATGTGGTTAGAATATAAAATAAATTATTACGGTCCTAAAGCCTCACTAATATATCAAGATAAACAAATACGAAAGAACAAATGTAATGATGAGCCCATCCCAAAACCTTCTATTGAAGAGTTTAAAAATTGAAATGTTCTTCCTAAAGTTACTAAGATGAACTGCCTTTTTCGTTAAAGTTCACTAATTTACCCAACCCATCCAATCAACACCTACTACTACAAAAAAGATGCAAATGCAAAGGACAGAAAATACGAAAATCCAAGAGTGGAGACAAATTATAAAGTCAATTTTTGTTTTCTTAAAGCAAGGTTATCCAACCTCCAAATTGATTGGTCACCTCATGAGACGAAGGACAATGTGCAAGTATGCCCAAATTGCCAATCCACATTTGGCTCCAAGATAGTCTAGAGGACTGCAAATTATTCACTAAGAAATCATTAAAAAAAATCACACAATCTTGTGAAAAAATGAAAAGCAATTGCTATTAATTATGGACGGAAAATTAATTTACATCGCTATCGTAGAAATGAAACAACAGAAATTGACAAATTTTGCTGATCTCCTATCACTGTGCATTCACGCTACAAGCTAAAAGGCTAGTTTGTTTCTGTACTACATGCAAAATCACTAATGTATTCACAATGTGGGTGAGATTTGAAAGAACACTAGGAGAGTCCCGGGGACCTTATCCACCATCCCTCTGGGCATAATTTTACTCTCCTCAATTCCCCCCCAAAAAATGAAATTGACTCAATATCATTATGTTCCTATGCTTGATGACTGAGATCCTTTGTCTCCACAAAAGTACCATGAAGCCCATACGGGACTCGAGAAGGGAGCTTAACAGAGGCCTCGACCTCCAAATTCATAGCATTAATGATCAGAAACTCGGACTTACCATTTTTCTCATTGTGCACGAATGCCATAATGTACCCATCATCCTCCTCGTCCGAGTGTGGATCCCGCGGTAAAAAGAAGGGTTCACCACCGTACTTTTCACCGCCGTAAAGAAACTTTTTTACCTCCCCAGTAACTAAATCAACCTTGGCAAAACCGGACACCTTGGGCCACGGTTCGGCAAGGGCCAAGTACACGAACCGGGTTTTCCTTCCGAGTAGATTTCGGTTCACCATCCCTGCCTCAAGATTCACCTGCTGGTCCGGGTCACTGATGATGGGCCGGCGGGTGGACTTTCCGGTTCGGAGATTGAGCCGGATTTCGGAGAGCACACTCTGGAGGCTCTCGTCGGACTCGTTGAAGACGGAGTCGGGCGGTGTCATACACGACCCGATCACGACAACCTCGTCGGTTTCTCTCTCTTCCCACGCGTTCCAAAGGTGGAAGCAGAAGGTGTCCGGGCAGTCCACCCAAACCATCTCGCTGGCATCCTTGGCGTGCTTTGGGAGAACACCGAACCGGGCGGTCTTCTTTTTATCATAGACAACGGGTGAACCGCCGCGGACCATCTCTTGGAGCCGGAACACCACCTGGTGGTCCGGCACGACTACGAAATTCTCTGTGATTGCGAAGTCATGCATCATGGTTGGCTCCTTGAGAGGGATCTCTACATCATCAGACTTCTGCCCATCAGGCGAGAATTTGAAATACTTCAAATACGGCTTCTTAACGACGTCGTAGCCCAGCGCGAACATCTCCTTTGAAACCGGGTCGATTTTCGGGTGGGCGATCATGGCGGACTTAAGCTGCCCGTCAAAATCGAACCGGCCCACGGTCTTCAAGTCCCCAGCGGGCGTGATTCGCACGTGATAGGGGACGTCATCCTCGGACATAGCGAGTAGTCTACCATTGAAGTAGACCAACCCGGCATTAGCGACTCCCATACCATCGCCGCTGTCCAAGAGGCCGAACGTCTCGCGGGCGAAAAACAGCATCAACCGCGCAATTCCGGTGTGTCCGTGGAGCTCGCCGATGGCTTTCGGGAAAATGGGGCGGCCGAATTCTCTCTCCTGGGCCAAGCGGTGCGTCTCGGTGAACCGGCACGCATAGCTGGCGGTCCCCTTGTTGATGGTGACGGCATGAACCATGCCGTCACCATCAAAAAAGTGATGGCCCGCGGTGGGCTCGAAGAGGGGGTTCGCTCCGTTCCGGAGGTAAACTCCGTTGATGGAGGCGGGGATCTTCCCGGCCACCACAAGCCCGTGCTTGACGGGCTGCTCCGGGACGGGGGCAAAGTTCCCAGCGATCTGGACCCGGGGGTCCGCGGTCTTCGGGAGGGGGTGGGACCGCTCCCGACTAACCAGCGCCCCCTCGACCATATCCAATGCAGCCGCCGCAGCCCGCTGAACAAGGTTCCATTGAGGATGGGTACTTTGTTGGTCCGCGCTGTGTTGGGGGAAGCTGAGGAATGAGGGGGAGGATTGAAGAGCAGCTTGAATGCGAATGTGGGTGTGTTTCTTTGTCGGTCTTTTTATAACTGGGAATGAGTGTAAGACAATTGAATTCGTTGGAAGCTGGGCGATCGCGGCCCAGCCACTAGCGCTAGTAGCAGTAGCAGTACTGTTGATTATGCTCATGACTTTCTTGTTGCTCCAGATTCTAAGCAACAAAGAGAGAAACAGGGAGTTTTTAGTGAGAGAATTGAGAGTGAGTTTTGGTGAGCGGGAGGGGGGATGGAGAGGGGGTATAAATAGAATTTGGAGGGAGGGGGGGGAAATTAATTAGGTTCTGTTCGATTAAGGTTTTCTTTTTCTTTTCTTTTATTTAATTTATTTTTATTTAATTTTGGAGGGTATGGGGGTGGGCATAAGAAGGGAGGCCACGTGGTGGAAATGTGGGGGGAGAAACCGCACTTGGGAAATTGACGCACAGTTAGCCAACAATAACATAGCTTGCCCAGCTCTGCCGGGATACACTTCACTCTTGCCGGCAACATACGTCAACTTATAGTCCACTGAATATATATATATATATATATATATATATATATATAT
>JACYFF010031959.1:7082495-7099995 GCA_017589665.1 Selenicereus undatus
TATATATATATACTAGTATTCAATCTCTATGCTCTATCTCACTTATTTTAGTTGCATTGTATGTGACCTAGGTGTGTGTCTTTAAACAAGACGGGCCATGTGTAAAATTTGTACGTCCAGTTAATAGGATGGAGTAGGTCTTTAATTGATTAAGTTCGAATGGATTACAGTTGAGGTCAATTTGAGTATTGTAAATTAAAAAATTAAGAACAAGTGTTCTAATTTTTGTGGATAATTAATAATTTAATGGATGGAAGGTCAAAATTTTAAGGGGAAAAAAAACAAAGGAAGGAAAGCGTAACATTGGTGAACTTTTAGCACTTGGTATACTTGAAAATTTCTTTTTATCAAAAAAAGAAAAGAAAAGAAAGTGTCCTTAAGAAAAAATAATTTGAAACACCCAAAGGGGATTACATATTTTCAGAAATAAAATCCAGAGAGATTCATTAGTGTGAAAATTGTTGTGAACACAAAAGGAAAAAAATCAAGAGAGATTGCTTTTTATATTCTTGTGTAGAAAAATCAGAGAAGATTACTCCTATAAGAGATACTATAAATAAGTAAAATAATTAACCCAATAAAGATTCTCCTTGACCATTAAAAGTTAAAACCAGGAAAGATTGCTAGGGGAGAAAAATAAGGAATGATTACAAGATTGTCATAATTAAATTTTTTTGAGCAACAAGTTAAAAGAAAGAGATCATTAAAACCCAGAAAGATTGTTAGGGGAAAAAAAAATCAGGCTAGATTACCTTGTTAAAAGTAATCTAACACAAACCAAAAATGATTATATTACATAGATTGTTTTGAGCAAGAAATTAAAATTAAAAGAAAATGATAGACTTTTAGAGAAAAAAAACAAAAAATGGCCTAGGAATTATCATCGTATTCAAAAACATATAAACATCATAATCTTATTGTTGAAACATCAAAGTGAGTATTGTCCCACATTGATGAAATTCAAAGAGTATGATAATGGGTGTTGTCCTACATTGATGAAATTAAAAGGCTTGAACATGTACATAAGCTTGTGAGTTACTCCACCCATTGTCAATTGGTTTTGAGATGAAACCTCATTTGAACTTATATGCATGATTCTTTGTTAATTGCCCGATTTAATATATAAAACTTAACACTTATCTTATTAAAGAATAGCTAGGGAATGACTATCTCACGTAAACTTAGTGTAAGACATCCTTATCACAACACGACACAAAAAAAACTTTTAAAAACCCAATCGTACGATTTAGTTGTCAATAAAGTTTGCTTGTTACATTTTTGTACGTGCATTGACTGTATTGAAGAGCAAAATATGAATGTTATTTCTAGATTCCCCTTTTTCAAATGCAATATTTTATGTGCAGCTAAATGTTGACTAGATAATGAGCAACTACAATATATTTATGTTGCTCTAAGGACAATAGATAAGGAGCAATAAATGTGAAATGCAAATTTAGGTTTTTTTTTTTTTTGGGGTGCGGAAGAGGGCCTAAGCCCTTAAAGAGACTGTATTAGAATTTATCCTTTCGGGGCCAATAGAAGCCCCTGGAATCAGCAAGCATTACATCTTTGATCTGTAGAGGGGGGGATTGACAGTAAATGAGACTTACATCCGCCTCTATCCCCATATTAGCCAATCTGTCCGCGACTTGATTAGCCTCCCGATAACAGTGCCCTATATGAACCTCCCAGTCGCCATGCATGAGTATATTATTGCATTGAAGTAAAATCCCAGTGTGTTCCGAGCACCAAGCCATTGTCCCCTTTAACATGCCCATGACGATTATCGAATCCAAGTGGAGGCGCAGGTTATGAATGCCTAATAGCTTTGCCAGCTTGAGTCCCCGAAGAACTGCACGCAACTCTGCTTTGACGGCTGAACATGACCCCAACTTTTAAGAGAAGCCTCCACACCAGGCCCCTGTATCATTTCTTATAACCCCGCCTGCCCCGGCTGGTCCAGGATTGCCTTTCCCTGCGCCATCCGTGTTTAGACTAAACCATCCTCCCGGAGGTAATTCCCATCGAATGACATCAGCATTCCTCAGTCTGTCGATGTTGCAGTATGGTAGGGAGTAACACACTCCAATGCTTGTATGGTTTCCTTGAATCGAGCTTCCAGAAACTTCCCCTTGTCGAAGCTAAGCTCCGTTGTGGACTCAAAACAGGCCTTGCATCGCCATTTCCAGAGATACCAAGTGGTGAGTAAAAACTTTACGGCCAGTTGGGATCGTAGTGTGAAGTATTAGCATTGAGTTTGAACCAATCTTGGATCTCCAGCTGCGGTTCGGTTGGGCGGATTCCCTTATGATGAAGCATTTGCCAAACCTGGAGCGCTTGCAGACACCGACGAAAGATATGATCCAAATCCTCCGTGTCAGCCCCACAAACTAGACAACCTGGGTGAGGTGTCATATGCCTTGCATGCGTCACAGTATTGGTAAGGAGTCTATTATGCATGTCAGGCCATGCGAATAGTCGAACCTTTTGCGGTACTTTAGATCGCCACACCCATCTCCAATCCGATATGGGTGGCGTGATGTGCTCACCCCTAACGATGGTTAAGGCCGACTTGATGCTGAATTTCCCTGACTTGTGTGCTACCCAATATAGGTTATCACTCACTCCCTCTGACACTAGCTCAAAAGAGGCAATTCTCTGGAGGGTTGTCGAGGGGAGGTACTGAGCGAACTGGCCCCAGTCCCAACCTACATCCGATATCCAATATTCATGGATCAAACGATGTTTGTGTTCCTCTGGGACGTCGCTAGTCACTTGGGATAGGAGTGTTGAGACGTCAATCCATTTATGCGTCCAGAACTTAGTCCTGCGCCTATCCCCTATGGCATGTCCTACACCCTCCTTGGTTAGATGAATGTTGTCCATGATGCCTTTCCAAGTATTAGATGTTTGTCCATGCGCCCTCCTATGGTCAACATTGTCGCATCTACAGTATTTCATTTTAAGAACCCTTGCCCATAGACTCATGGATTCAGTGACTAACCTCCAGCTTAGCTTCATAAGGTATGCGGAATTCAATTGCCTCATGTTCCTCAAGCCTAAACCACCCATGGCCTTCTGTCGAGTGACCGTCCCCCATGACACAAGATGGGCTCTCCGTTCGGCGGTGGTGGCCCTCCACAAGAAGAGCCTTATTTTTTTTATCCAACTCATCACATACCGTTCTCGGTAATTTAGTTGTTTGCATCGTGTATGCGGGAATGGCCGTGATTGTGGCTTGAATGAGAGTGGCTCGTCCAGCAGTTGAGAGGCACTTATTTTTTCGACCAGCAAGTTTGCGATCCACACTGACTATAATCTCCCGATAGATGGCTTTAATCACTCTACCATTAATCGTAGGTAAACCCAGGCATTTACCGAGGTCATTAGTTTTTTGTGTGCCCAGCAAGTTGCAGATTTGGTCATGTGTTACCTCACTTGTGTTCGGTGAGAAAAAGAAACTTGACTTCTAGGGGTTAATTTTTTGTCCCGAAGCCGCGCAGGAACGACTCAGGCAATCTTGTATGACCTGGGCTTGTTCCAAAGTTCCTTCCGCAAAGAGAACCACATCGTCTGCAAATATAAGGTGAGAGATTTTAGGACCTCCTTGGCTAGCCTGTACGGGTTTCCAATGGCCCAACAGACATTCTGTTTCAATGAGGTGTGATAGTCGTTCCATACATGCTACAAAGACATAGGGCGATAACGGGTCCCCCTGACAGACCCCGGGTAGGATGGAAAGCTTCAGTAGGGACCCCATTCCATAGGACATTCAGTGAACACGTAGAGATGCATCTCATGATCATAGAGATCATAAGCGTCAGCAAAGTCATTTTTTCCAATGTGTCCTGTACAAAGCCCCATTGCAAGCGGTCGAAAGCTTTTTCCAGGTCCAGCTTGATCGCCATCCATCCTCGGGCTCTTGACTTCTTGCGCATGGAGTGAAGTAATTCCTGCAAGATGATAATATTGTCACTGATTTGCCGTCCCAGGATGAAGCTTGATTGCAGAGACGACATGATCTCAGGGAGTATCATTTTGAGCCAATTAATTATACACTTTGTGATGATTTTATAGACCACATTACATAGGCCGATCAGTCTAAATTGCGACACCATCTCTGGTTGGTTAATCTTGGGAATTAAGACGAGGAAGGTTTCATTTAATCCCGTTGGTAAGTCCCGTCCTTTGAGAGCCTTCAATACAACCTCGCAAACTTGTGGTCCAACAAGCTCCCAATACCTTTGGAAGAAAACTGGTTTTAATTCGTCCAGTCCGGGAGCTTTGAGGGCCCCCATGGCGCTTAGCGCTTCAAAGACCTCTTTACCAGTGTACTCCCTCTTGAGCCAAAGGTTAGACTCGGTTGATAGTCTTGGGAATTGATCATTTAGGACTGCTAGCGACGTGGTGTTCGATATTGGTTCAGTAAAAATGGATTGGAAATGATTGACCATTAGCTCCCTCACCTGAACCGGGCCGTTTTGCCAAGAACCGTCATGCCCTTTCAAGGCCTCAATGTGATTGTAATTTCGCTGAATAATCGTAGATGTATGATAGTACGTTGTGTTACGATCACCGTCACGTATCCATTCCAGGCGAGACTTCTATCGACAAAAGGAGGCAATTTGATCCAAAGTAGCGTTGAGTTCCCAACATAGTCGCCGTTCAAGTTTAACGAGATGCCATGGTCCATCATGTGCCAGTTTGCGTTGAACACCCTCTATCCTTGCCCACAGCTTCCGTTGCCTCCGGAACAAATTGCCACAGACCTCCTTGTTCCAAAGTGTGAGTTCCGATGCTAACGTCTGGAGATTGGCTCCAAGAGTAGCATTTGGGTTCCAACGCCCTCTGAGAACTCCTTCAAAGGTTCAATGGGTAGTCCAGGCTTCATGAAACCAAAACAGTTTGCATGAGTGGGTAAGAATCATGAACCCCTCTGGGGCGATTAAAATAGGAACATGATCGGACTAAGCCCGAAGGAGATGGCGGACAGTCCCCTCTTGGAACTTTAGGCGCCAAGCAAGGCTACACAATGCCCTGTCAAGTCGAGCTTGCTTCATCGTGTTCCCATTGCGTCCTCGCGACCAAGTGAACTTTGGTCCCAAATATCCCAAATCAACTTATCCATTGTTTTCGATCCACTGTTTAAAGTGAGTGCACCTCATTTGCATTTCTGGGCCTCCATGGTTCCTTTCCTCTAAGCTAATCGTTTCATTAAAGTCGCCCGCCAAAATCCAAGGAGTAGTACACTGAGAACCGAAAAGGTGCAATTCCCTTCATAAATTTTCTCTTATGATGATGTTGGGGCTAGCATAGACCATTGTTAGAAGCCACGGGGTGTAGCGTTGCTTTTTAACCTCCATAGCGACATACTGTTCATGTTGGCGAATAATAGTAACTCCAATCTCGCCTGGTTGCCACATGACCCATATACCGCCTTGGAAACCCTGTGCCTCCACCCGAAAGCAACTACCGAAACCAATTCTATCACACACTACTTAGGCTCTAGAACCGATTATGTGGGTTTCCACCAGTGCCAGGATATCGGGTTGTTGAATGCGGATGTGTTCCTTAAGGACATTCATGAACTCCTGGCTACCTGCACCTTGAACATTCCACACAGTGATTCTACTTGGATGTTTCCCTTTCGTTTCCCGAACTGAAGAATCAATGGCTTGATTATTGATATTCATAATATCAGAGTTGAAGAAGAAAAAGAAATAGCTTAGTAGCACAAGAGCTATTCGCATGAGCCGCAATCATTAGGCCTCATCAGCATGAGCCCAATGGTGATCCAGTCCTCCCCCTATGCGGTCCCTAGAAGGCCCACTTGGATGATGGGCTTAGGTGCCTTTCTCAAGGCCTGCTAGTTGTGAGTTACCTGCCCCCGGGGGCTCGGTGTTCTGGTTCGGATCCAGTGGTTCACAATCTATACTAGGCAGCCCAACATTGATCTCCAAATCTCCAAGCAGGCCAGGCCCCCTATCTCTGTTGCACACTAACTGGCCTGTAATACTGCTTCGAGTGGATATATTGGGTCGGATTGGTTGGGCCCTGTCTTGTGGGGGCAAGGAAATAGATCTGGGGCCTAGTTGTGGGCTGCGCTGGGCCACGTTTCGATGGGCCACATCTTGCGAGTGTCTGATCACGGCAGTTTCAGGAATGTTTTCCTTTCCAAATTGAGACACTATCACCTGGCATTCTGCCTCACTATTCGGGATTTCCTGATGAGGATCCTAGCCCAAAATCGCGTTGGTGTCAGTTAGGTAAGTAGTATCCCTAGGATCTCGTACCATATCATCTTCCCCGCCATGATCTAAATTGGCATTCTAGTCAATCCCCGCTAGTGCGCGGAATCTCGATCCCAGATTTTGTGCCATAGTAGAGGGGGTCCTGGACATAAGCCCTTGAGCAACTAGACTTTCCAAATTGTGTGGAACCCGGTTGGGTTCGGGATTCTGGTTCGACCATTGTGGACCTGTACGGTGTGCATTCCTGGGCATGGGTGGATTATGTGTCCATGTATTGCGTCTTCGTGCCGGCTTCTTCACGATCATCCAATTGTCATAGGTTGTGTTCTCATGGGTGCCTTATGCGTGGACTTCACTTGTTCAAGGGGCCTTTCATGGTCTGCGGCCACCACTCCCGTCTGAAGGTTCACAGGGCAACTCTCGTCCTTGTGACCCTGTTTCCCACAGTTAAAGCAGATCATGCGAAGACCTTCGTATTGGATGGCCCATATGCATCCATTCAGCCTAAACTTGGACAAGAGGGGCTTCGTTAGATCCACTTTGGCACATAGCCTTTTGTATTGTCCTCTCTCGACTTTAGCAGTTGTATTATGCACCTTAAGGACGCGACCAATCTTTTGACCAATTTTGTGGAGCATAAAATTTTTGTTAAAATATTCCATGCTCAGCTTCGGAATTCGAACCCATGCGATTAACTTGGTGATCGTGTCCTCCTCGAGAACAAAATTTGGCACCCATTCCCTAATTACCAGATAGTTGTCACCAATCATCCAAGGTCCATTTAGCATAACGTGCTCATAGTCCTCTAAGTTTGTGAATCGGGTGATGTAATGTTCGCATCCAATATCGATTAACGAAAAGTCTCCTTTCAGAGCCCACTTCGTTTTGAGCCTTCTCTTTAATTGCAGATAGCCAATGCCTTTGTCCAACATTCGGATAATGAGTGCATTCCGCCACGGCTCTCGTAACATGCGTTTCTCGGCTGCGGTTAATAGGATAGTTGGGCAAGTAGGGTCTTTATTCTCAGAAGGCTCATCATCCTCTGTGATATTGCCATAGTCATCGCCCCCCCCCCCCCCCCAAATAGGATTGTCCCTGGTGTAAAAGTTTAGGTTCAGGTTGTTGCGTTGCAAAGTATCCCGATACGAAGGGCCTTGTAAACCTGGTGCTAACCTCGCATTATCCTCTGTCGTCTCTTCCACTCTAGGAGATCTCAATCCATGTCGTCGGTCTTGTCGTTGTGAAAGGGATCCCCCAGGATGTGTATTAGGCCCTCCCTTCTTCATCTTCTTCGTCGATCTGGCTAGTTGGTCGTTTTCCTCCCGAGAGCGTTCTCTGTCGCCGTCTTCCATCAACTCAAATTTAGTTTTAAATCAGCAGCTACAATATATTTATATTGGAAAGGCAGCAAAATTAATTGTAACAAATATCAGTTAGTATTCTATTTTATTTATACCAAGAGTGCCCCTTTATTCTCTTATATCTAATTTTCCTATCCCATTATTCGATATTGCTAACTACCTCTTCTTTAAAGAAGAGGTGATTAGCAATATTGAATAATGGGTGCTTAATGGAGTATAATTTTGCAGCTCCTCATCTCTATCTCTATTGCACATAGTTCTTTTCAATTTTGAGTAGTATAATTTTATTCTCGATTCAACGTTACTCACCATAGATTATCCTTATATTGATCAAAGGCAGCTTCACTGCTAAATAAAAAGAAAAACCCTAAAAAAATTGAAATAAAATAGGAGAATTGTTGAATCCCAATCAAAAAATGGAGACGAACAGGTGGAAATGACATAAATATTGCCAAAGGAATGTCACATGGGTTAGATAGAAACCAGTTGTGGGCTCGAGAAACCATTATTTAGAGGAAGATAAAAATAAAGTAGTCCGAGAAAGTGTACAGATTGAAAACACAAGGAAAATTTGATGGTTAATAAAATCTTTATCTTAAGGCTATTTTTGAAATAATATAAATATAAATATAGAGATCATTAAATGGAGAAATCATTGTATTAATTTGTGAGGACCAATTAATACAAATTTTGACATTTAATACTGGGCAAAGTTATCATTTATTGAAAAAAAAGTAATAATTTCACATTAATACAAATAATTGCACGTTTATCATTTTTCAAGTTACAATACCAACCCAAAATTTCATAGTTTAATTACAGATTTTAAAATAATGAACCAAGACGTCCACATGGAGATAAATATATAATGTATGTGTCTTTCACTTAATTTAAACAATAGGTCATAAAATATTAACCATCACATTTCCAATAACGGAGCTACTTAACTAATAAATTATGCCCGGAAAAAGTTAATTTGTACCGATAATTTTTGTACCTAATTATTATTGTTATAAGTATGAATTATATTTCTATAAGATGTGAACTCTACAAATTAATCGGTACATTACTTTACAACTACATGTATATGCATTACTTACAATCATCGGCATATCCATTACTTAAAACATAAACATAACCTAGAACGTTATGTATCTCCAGCTAATGTCTAAACTATTTGGGTTTTTTTATGTATACTTGATGTTCACCTGAATTAGCAGCACATGATGGGAGAATCTAGGGGGATTTGGTTCCTGGTATTATCATGCTAATAACGAGTTGAACAAGCTTCTTTGGGACATCACTTTAAAAAAATATAAAGAAATTAAAAAATATTCATGACAAAAATATTGGACAAAAATATGGGCATTTGTCTTACCTTACTCTACCATCAAGTCAGAAAGTAATTCAATTATTAGTGTAAAATGTTGTTATGAGATGAAAATATATGGATTTAATGCTGCGTGCATTAATCTTTACGTCTTTTTATATAGAAAATACATTGAAATCGGATAAACATCGAAAATTTTAATTTAATAAGAATAAGTGGATGCCATTCATTTTCATGCACAAGAAAGCATCGCAATTATTCCCTCTTTCAGATGGGGATGCATTTGTGAGGATTTCCAGATTTCCAAATCCCCCCTCCCCAAATTCCATATGAAAAATCATCCGGTGCATGCAAGTACATATGCAAAAAAAGAAAAAAAGAAAATGGGCCAACAAGGGAAAGAATAATTGGATGAGGAATCAGATGGAGATAATCTCCGATGACCAGTTAGAAAAAAGACGAAAAAAGGGCTGCGAGTAAAATCAAAATCCACTCATGTTGGTGCCTTTTCATGTGAAATGAGCATCCAAGTGCCCAAATTAGACAAGTTATTTTCCAAAACTGAATTTATCAATGCTACTAGAATATTGATTAGACCCGAAAAAAAAAAAAAGACACGTTTAGAATGGCAAATTCAAAGTTGTATGCCGGGTGACTCATTCTTGAGGTGGATCAACGTCCTCACTCCATATGTTAAACTTTCTCGTTTTGAGGTGGGACAACCCTTCTTAGAGATCGTCAGAATCAATTTTGACGGATCCGTCACATATGTACTACACAGTGGCGTGTGGGTTCATCACCAAAGATTGGTGGGATAAACTCATCAAAGTGGTTACAACACATTGTGGAGAAACTGGAGATCCATATCATTCTAATTGTGGAAGCACATACATTGTATGATGGTATTCTGAAGGCATTTGAGTACACTTTTATTAGGAGGCTAATATGACATCTGACTAGCTTTTAAATCTGGGACGACGTCATACGCTTACTGCAGCTGTTTTCATTTTTTTTTCCGTTTTCTATAAGTGCTTAATTAACACTATATATCATGTTCTGATATTATTGGACTTACTCTTGTGAGAAGAGGTGTCTACCTTTATTTCCCATTCATAAACTTTCCTTTGTATATATACTTAAAAAAAGCAAACAAATTAGACAAATTTGTAACTAAAGCTAATCTTTTTCATTGAGTAGTGGCTTATTTTTGGCACATAAACAAAATTCTTATATGAGTCTCTGTTGGAGATGGTCATCAGGCTGACACGGGATCAACAACCCCGTGTTATCCTACCATTAGGTCGAGACAGTGAATATTTTATCATTCATCACAAAAGAACGAGTCAACATTAATTTAGATAATAAATATCCTAACTTCAAATACGACACCTTTTATACAAAATCGTCTCATAATTATCTATATTTTAATTAAAAATAGTGTGATTCATGGTGTAAAAATAAGTTTGACTGGAATAAGGCAGGGGAGGGTCACCCTGATCAGAGGTGCTTCCTGGCGGTTTTTGAGCCACAAAATCATATCTGCGAGTCGGCTTCTGTTGTCCCACACGCTCTCACTTTCCCCCCGTCCCATTCACATGAAACCGCCTTGTTTAACATACAAATTAAACAGAATTGACGTTGGAGCATATCTATCCATTCCCCTTTTCGCCCAACTTTTCTTCATTAATTAGTATTGCTAATTAATTAGTGCTTGCTTTTTTTAGAAGAATATTCTATTGGCTACGTATTGGTTTTGAGTCGTTTAAGATATTATTGTAACTACCATATCATACATACGTGATCCTAATTCCCACCATTATCTAATCCTCTCATTCCCCACAAACAATTATCAAACATTACCTTTTGTTACGCGGTTGATAATGACAAGAAGTATGATTCGTATACTTTGGATCTAGTTTTGTGTGGGTAATTTTTTTTAGCAAATTATTATATACATCCGAGAGTTTATACTCTTATTGCCACATAGACATATATATATATTTTTTAATATGTATTTGTTATATGAACGATTGTTAACATATATTTTGACTTTTGGGAGTACATACTTCCAGGTGTATGATATAGACTTTGAATTTTTTTTTTAGTGCAAAAAAGGGGCCGAGCCCCTAGAAAACTTTTATTAATTTCTCATCAATGTGAGCCAAAGAGAGTACAATCATATAATGATTTGTTGAATCGATTATAGGAATATTTATAGGGGTAAAGTTACATGCATGGAGATTTGCCATTGCCTCATAAAAACGGGACTTACATTAACCGCTGTTGTTGATTGGTAGAATCGGTTGTTTTGAAGAGAACGTATGATTTCTTATTTCAACTTAACTGTAAATTAGATCCACCAATTCTCCTAACCACACTAGTCACCTACCTATGATCACTATCTTTAGTAGTCATAATGGTAGGCTAGCTAGTAGCAGTGTCAAAATTAAATCTTCTAGATCTTTGTACGTAGGGGATGTATAATGGGTTCTTCACAACATGATTGAAAATGATTTGTTAATACGATGCTTCAATTCACCTGGGGTTTTGTTAGTTTTACGGGTGGGGATTTTGATTGTGATTTAATTAATTTGCAAATGACGTGAAGGAGATCGAGTAAGAAACACATTCTCAGATGTAATTTTCTCAGAAAAATGCATTGTATGATCGATTGATAGATACTTGGATTCAATTCCTACATCGCATTCTTGCTAAGTGTATATACAAATACGTAACCACTAGTTGATGTAACTGTAACATTTCTTCTTTTTCCTTTCTCTTTTTGTTCTTCTTTTCTGATAATGAAGGAATGTTCAGTTTTTTTTGTAGAGCATGCATCTCTAGAGACCTATGGCAACGTATATTATATTTTTAGGATACGAAATCTCTAAAGTCATGAAACTTTATTTTTTCCCGGCTCACTTTTATTGATCTTACGTATAAATTTTAATCCGAAAATGTACAGTTATGTAAATTTGACGATTGCATACTCTTAAAAATTATGATATAAAAAAAATGGTATTTGTGAGGTTCATAGAATATTCTTTCTTTTCAGGGCTTGACGGAGGATCCACTCCAAGACTCTTGTGGCTTATAGGGTTTTTTAGTTGCCCTTTTGGTTGAGCAAGTTTGTGGGTCATAGTTTCTTGTTATTTTTTGTAGAAATTATATTCATTTCAAGTTAATCATGCTATCGCTTTCTTTAGTTAGTATTGTAAATAATGCAAATTCAATGTATGCTATCACTGTCTTAAGTTTATTTCGTGAATAGATGTAAATTCAAAACACATATATTGATCATGAGTACATTGAATGCGAGCAAACTTTAGACATGTGTACACTATGAAATGACACAAATAATTACACTACTATGCCTAGTCCATTCAAGTAATCTGATCCTTATCTAATTTCCATGTTGACATAAAAGTCTTCAATTCGAATTCTGTAAATAGAGAAAATTTGTATCACAAAAATTTTGCTCATTCACAAACATATAACAGTCGTCTAAATCAATTACGTACACTATGAAATGACATAATAATTACACTACTGATCCTAGTCCATTCAAGTAATCTGACGCTTATTTAATTGTCGTGACATAAAAGTCTTCAATTCAAATTCTGTGAATAGAGAAAATTAGTATCACAAAAATTTTGTTAATTCACAAACACATAATAGTCGTCAGAATCAACTAACGTAGGATCAAAACCTAAAAATAATAATGTCAATATATCTATGTTAACTGAAAATGGGAACTTGAAACTCAACATGGTAATTAATATCACTACTGAACTTTGTGATTTATAGTACACGATTTTTACTGCTTCACATTGTACATTGCATACAACAATCCTCTAAATTAGCAATTGAAGGACAATTTTTTCTTATTTATACGTGCAAATATTTTCCCTGATTTTGATTGGTGCCAGCTGGTCTTCAATTCATTGACAGTTTTCTCAATGTCAACTGACTTATTTCATATGCTGAATTTAGTGGGGCTGATACCAGTAATTAATGCGTTTTGTTTAATTCTTCCAGGGAGGATGTCCCACGAAATAGGCGAAGGCATACGCAAAGATGCAGTGCCATTCTTGGATTACGACGTCAATGATTTCACGTCCCATATTTTTTTCGCTTTTGGGCACATTAATTAATCTCAGTAGGCTTTACCATCCAATAGTTTGTTACATCTGAAAATCTGTACATTCGACAATAGGAAACTCGATCTTTTACAAACCTCTCTGCAAGAGATAGGGTTGAATGATAGAATTGAAAACTCGGTGAATATAGAAACGGCGACACTTATTATAGGTCCCTTTGTCACGGCCTCACGGGTCTAGAAGATTTAGACGTAATTAGATTTACGCTGCATGTATAGGTGCAAGTAGAGAGACTGATTTCAAGACATCCACATTAAAGATAAGAAAGTTAAAATCAATTGTATCCTCAGTTTTGTTGTAGAGATAGAGTCTGCTAGCTTTTCTAATATTTTCTGTCGTTACCCACATGAAACACAAAGAATGGAACCCCACACATTCGTATGAATATATATATGAAACTGTGGCACAACTCACAAGCGTGTAACACAGACCCAATGTTTGAAAGGTCATGACGATTGAAAAATATGACTTGACGTCCTAGCAGACTTTATGTCAAAATAATGGCATTATACGAGATATATGTAGCGCTCCAATAATCTAGGGCATCATTATTGCCATTGTAATTATATTCTATTAATTAACTCAACCACTTTTTTCATGTGGTCCTTTTAATTAGATTTTCATTAATCTTTCATCATACACTGGCGCTTAGATGCATGATCAATAACCCCACAGTTAGTAAATTAGAAATTTACATACTTATGTAAATTGGTTGAAACCATTGAATATTTACCCTTGGCCTTTCATCAAGCTAAGGATTCATTTTTTAGTTTTGTGAATTAAGAAAAGAAATATGACACTTGCTAGACTCAAGATACGATCAACAATCAAAGGTGAAAAAGTTCCATAAGGAAGTTAGACCGCAACAACCTTACTTTCCCTGCTGCCAGAAGACGTATATCATTACTCTTTTCGTTACATCTCATCAAATGTACTGTGCCTATCCTACTTGCATCTTCTTTAATGGTTGCGTTCATTTCTTTGCAACCGAGAAGTCGCTATGCTAGCCAGATCCAAAAGGGATTAAAATCAGGCCAATGTGCCGTCATTTTTTTCCAACCATGGCATGAAAGGATGACCTACCTCATTAGCTGCATGTGCATGGCATGGCGCTTTTTGCAACCAGGTCTCAATTGTTCATCAAAGCTGACAAGAAGTTAAAGGGGAAAATAGATTGGACAATGAATTCATTGAGAAACAAGTACAATCCACTTGCAATTTGGAGAGAGAATTGGCATGTCATCGATGCCCTATCAATGTCTAATCGTCAATTTGAAACTTAGTGCGTGTAAAAAGCCCAGTGTCGGGCAAGTGGCTTGAAGAAGAAAACGAGAAATGATGTATCAGCTAGTACATTATGAAAGGATTATTTGATGTTGCATTGATAACTTCGAAAGTTCGGAGTATCACTAGTTTTCACTCCTCCACTAACTGCATTAGCATGAAACTAGATTATACTTATTAGGGTACAATATAATAATATATTATATTCTTATTTTTAGTAAAGTTTACCCTTTTTAAAAATTTTAAATTTTTGAATCTAAACTATCTTTTTCTTTAAATTTTTAGGACAATTTGGAGACTAATTTTGTCTAATAAAGCTAAAATATGGTGATAATTAATAACATTATAGGAGCGTACAATATATTGTACCTATACTCTAGGGAGTACAATCTAACAACAGGCATCATTGGTCATGCATGGTTGTCCTTTTGGGCTTCTGATTGGTCGTGAAGAACATGTGAAAACGTACAATTCATCCATTGAACCTGCCTCTTGGAGCCAAGTTGGAGGAGAGGAAGAAGGCATGGAGCTTTGGAGGAGGGGAGAAGTTGGGGTTACCTACGTGCCGACTATAGATGGATTTTGACTGGTTTAATTTTTCCGTTTTCTTTACATAGATGGATCGATAGTTTGTATAATAAAATCAGTGCATATATAAATGGAGGTAATTAAGGATGATCTTACTAATATGCATTTAAAAATCATTCCAATTAGAAGTCTAGATTGATAGTTGAAATGTAACAAAGATTATGTTATCGAACATAACTTTTTCTCATCCTCCTTCAAAGGAGTTCTATTGTATTTTAGCTAATAATAATACAAGTAGAGTCCCTAAAAAAAAGGATGCCTGTCATTGAGTTCTACGTACTTACCCCTTTCCAAAAGGGCCCGGGGAAAAAAGGACCTTACGTATGAAGCTACCTCTTTGTGCTTGAAGCACACATGGTGTTGCATAGACTTGTGCTGATATTGTGTAGCGAATCTAGTGATTAATTAATATGAAAACTATTGATATTCAAATTTATGACCTTTTTGTTTACATAGCTGTTCACACTATATTCAAAACCTATTCCAACCAGAAGATTTCATTTTTGAATGACTTTGTTATTAAACATCTTATCACAATAGGTTACTTGCTCTTCCCTAATTTGCTACCATCTCCGCATGATTGAGTGCTTTATGTGTTGAGGTAGTTATCGACAGTATCATGTGATCGTCTAAGTTAAGCTTAGACAAAGATATATAAGTTAGAAAGTTAACGACCTTTTCAAGACTTCCAATTAGTTACGTTACATAGAGTTTTGAAAAACAAAACAAATCTGGGTGACAAGGTGATGTACTCACATGCATGCATCTTGACTAGGAGACTTTAATGCTACTAATTGTAATTCGGCAATAACGACTTGCACTAGCCTGCTTGCTTTCCAAGTCGTCTCCTTATTCACCGGTTGTTTCATGCATGACAGCATGAATCATGATGCATATATATCGAAGAAACGCGCTTGAGCCAAAAGCTTTAGGGAATCCGAACACTCCTTTGAGTCTTTGACTCCATCTTGGTATAGCTTTCTCGTAGTTTCCAGTATTGTCTCGTATTTGGTTTGAAGCAAAATGATAAATGTTTTACTACAAAATATTTTTTAATTATCTTATTTTGACTTAAATATTATATAAGTATGTTTTTAAATTGATAAAAATAGTATAATCGAAGGTGGAAGCATATTACAATTTATAAATTGTGTAAATTTATTTTTTTTTATCCATGATCTATCATGTTTCTAACATACACGTAGGGCATGCCTTTATTGATATGGTTTATCCGATTAAAGTGTTATTGAATACTTTGTCAGCATTATTGGTGAATGTTTAAGCTTAATAATTCATAATTAAGCATAATCATTGAAAATTGGCAATTTCAAATTATAAAACATTTTAATTTAGGATGAGACAAAATATTTAAAAGTGGTTTGAATTCTGGGGAAGGAGATAAAGAAAAGTAGTTGTAGACCTAATCAACATCGATCCTAGCTTCGCCGTCCAGTCATATGTCATGCTACCTTCATGGAAAATATGTTTAATTGAGGCATACATGAAATGTGGAAGCATTGCTTGAGTATCAAATACCAACTTTTAAACTTGCAAAGGAATATGCATGATGCCTAGAACTGTTTGAACAAGTAGGCATTATGACCCTCCATTTGGACATGAGGAAATTCGGCCTGTAATGCTAGCTGCTTAAATACCATCTTGCATAGTTGTAACTTTAGATATAAAAATATGTGCGTTGTACATAAATCTAGTGCAACTTGTGCAATGACCATGAGTACTCTATAAACATTTCACAACTTAGGACTCTAACATCTATATACTACAACATTGCCAGAATATAACATATATTCATAATTTCAGGACTTTAGTCAATGTCGATCATTTCAAGTGCCCCCGTCACTTTTTTCCTTTAAATAAAGCTTTAAATCTAAGCCTTTGAATTGCAAAAAATTGAGATAAAAAATCTCTATTGTTCATGTACCAATAGTCACTCAACTACAGCCAAGTGAAGGAACAAAGATCTAAAAAAAAAAATAATCAGAGAATTTCTTTTATAATACATAAGATGTACACTTAACACGCTTTCTTTCAGTATGGTATTGCTCATAAGATGTGTACATCGATCTCTGTTTGTTAATGATGTTCATATACAAGAAAATGCACATCTAACACATACAGTTTAAGATTCCACCCTTTTTATATCTAGCTAATTTGTCATCTATTTAATAAAAAAAATTAAATTCAAAAATTAAATTATAATTAAGTTTAAATCCCAAATTATAATTAATCTTTATATAGCAAATGTTAAAGTGGGTAGAGTGCTCACAATTGAGGAATTCTCAAATACTACATGGAGAGTGATTTGTGGAGTTTCAATAGATAGCAACCGTGGATTTAAACTCGACAGTGAATCCTGACCTTTTAATCATTCACATTAGTTTAAATTTTAAAATAGTTAGAAATTAATTTGATTTTAAATTTTAAAATTCATAAAAATTCACAAGTCTCACAGGTCTCAAGATCGAAACCTGGCTCTGACAGAAGAGTTGTTTCACTGCCCTCCTT
>JACYFF010031959.1:7101488-7126823 GCA_017589665.1 Selenicereus undatus
TATATATATACATATATGTATGCATATAGATTGAATGATTTTTTTTTGGGAAAAGAGAGAGACAGATGGATGAGAGAGAAGGCAGAGATGAGAAATAGAGAGAATTTCAACATTTTCTTCCTCTTTAGGTACAATCCATAATCTGAATTGTACAATTTGGCTCTCATCCCCCTGATTTTCCGGTGAGGTTTGTGTCGAAGGCGGGCCGATCGGCTTCGACCGGCATGGTGTCGTCTTCCTTGGAGCAAGCTGGTGGTTTGACGGTGGAACCGGCGATTCGGACAACGGCTTGGGACTTTGACGACTGGGATTTCACCAATGACGTGGATGACAGTTTGATCGTGGATCAAATCGGCGCGGGAAATCCGAGTGTGGTGTTTGGACCGATGTCGAGTCTCCTGGAGGGTAAGGATGCTACTTCTGAACTGAATGATGCACTTAAAAAGTAATTTCTCTCTCTAACTATCTGAATATCTTTTTTTGTTTACTTGATTGGAGATACTAAAGTATTAGTTGTCGTTTGTTATTTTATTGTTCGTCATTTAGTCATTTGTTCAGAAGTTCAAATTCTAATTTCCGGTCATGTTTTTGGCACGCTACAGGACTGTTATTATATGGGTAAAATTATGAAAATCCTAAGTCCATTCAAGTGATAGTCGAGTTATCCTTTTAATAATATTTTTTAAAGGTTTATTTTATTGGGCACCATGCAAAAGTACAGGTTTATTTTATTAGGCATCGAGAAAGGGCCATGTGGTATATTTTAATTTTATTTTTCAACATTGTAGTAGTTATGTAATGAATTACTTATAGTAGAAATTTAGATTATGTTATTCCAAATCATAATTACTAATGGTGTATGGTGTTGAAATGAGTAACAATACTTTATATGTTTTGCTGTTGAAATTAGCATCAATATTTTACTTGTTTTGGTGTTGAAATGAGCAAGCATATTGTATATTCAATCAATTTTCAATAATTAATGTATTTTATTTTTTCAAAACAAGGACAAATTCTATAAATATTGATTTCCTATCTAGCGTTTATAATCCGAATTCAATGCAAATAAATATATTCTTCAATGTTAAATAAAACTTTAATTTTAAAAAACTTAAATTAAAACATAATAAGCGTCTGACTTCCTACAAGGATAAATTTGATAAATATTGATTAGTACACAATATTAATTTCTACACATATACAACATAAGAGTCTTTGTCATTGATTTTTAAATTTTTAATTTATTTTTTTAAAAAAATATATCCTAAACTTAAATGCTCAGTGCATAACACGGGTCCATACTAGTTAAGTTTAATTCCCGTTTTCTAATTCTCATTAGCAAAAAAGTTCTCGAAAATGAGAATATATAGTTAGTCGTCCAACATTATTGCTTTGCAATTTTGAGTTGTCAAAGGCGTATCCTTCATTAGAGACCTATTAGGCAGGTAAGATCGAGGAAATCTATTAGTTAGGTGTGCTTGACCTGTACATATATGACACCCATCTTCTTCAGAAAGTGTTAGTGCCAACATTTTCATAATTATTATCATTATTATTTGGAAAAGGAACATGGTGACCCACAACAAAAGAGATGTTGAAACACCATGGAAACAACGTTCCATATAGCTGGTGTGGTCCCTACTATCCAAATATCTCTCACTCATTCGTATGAAACTTATGGTGTGTTTGGTAGGGGGGGGGGGGAAATTATTTTCCCACAAAATCATTTTCCATGAAAAATATTTTCCTTAGGAAAATGATTTTCCACTTACATTTTCAGCTGTTTTGTAAAATGAAAAATCATTTTCTTTCCACTTCATTTTTTGCTATTTGATAGAATGAACTCTCCGTCTTCACTTCATTTCTTTTTACCATCAATCTCATACCCTGCTCACTAATCTGACCTGACCCAGCCAACGAATTCTGTTTCTCTCTCCTCTTCAAAATCAAACCCAAAATATCAGTAAGAAATATACCCAGTAATAAACCCAGCAAAAGAGAGAGTCAACATTAATGAATCTCAATTTTTTCACTATTCCAGGGATTACCCAGTTGACTTTAAGGGATATTAAATCCAGATTAAAAAAATGATGAACGGGGAGACGATGAGTGTCCCAAATTGTGAAGTTCTTCAAAAGGGCAACTGTAACAAGATCGGAGAACTCAAGAAATAGTTACAGAGATTAACGATGGAAATCATCGATGAATATGATGAACATGAAGAAGATGAGAAGAATAAGAGACAAAATGAGAATGAAAATAGAGTGATTCTAGGCACAATTAAAAGAAAATAGAACAAGAGATAAAATTGAGCAACGAAAATTGAGTTTGGAAAATCATTTTCCCTACTTTTTCAAGGGAAAACAATTTCCTTCAAATGGGGTAAAATGATTTTCCCCTGAAAATGATTTTTCCCTCCTTAAACGGCGTAAAATAGGAAAATTATTTTCCGGAAAAATGATTTTCCCCCCTACCAAACACACCCTTAATGAAAGATACGCACATCACGATACTGTAGATTTGAATTTATAGATTTAGTAATTTTGCATAGAAGTGTTATTTATCTTAGAAAAAAGGTTATAAAAATAGGGATAAATTTAAAAATAAAATAAAACACATAAATTTATACACTCAGAACTATCATATAATTTATATTATAATATTTAGCATTAAGAAGTTCCTTCATCTGAGCGACCGACCGACCAAGAAAAAACTACCAACTGCCAAGACCTTATTTGGCCCACCAAATAGCCAATCACCTACCTAATTAACGTGTTTTTCTATATAAAAGACCAAGCCAGCCAGTGGGTACGAGTCTTTCGGGGCAAAGTTGCCTAACTTTCTTCGTTAATTCTAGGAAGAATTATAGGATGGTGAGGTTTCATTTTCATCTACTTTTTTACTTTTTCATGTAACTTACGTGACCACTTACATCAAACATATATTCAAGTACTACATATATAAAATAACTCTAGACAAAATAACCTAATATAATTAGGGTCAATTTTTTACAAACTGCACGTTATTAAAACGTTGAGTTTGAATTACACATTCGACCTTTGTGCATTTTCATGTAACTAAATTTAAAAATGTGAAAGACGTAATATTAGAACGATCTAAAATTGCATGTTACATAATGAAACAATTTTTTTTAGTTGCCTACCGAAGATTCATAAGTCATTGTATTATAACATAATATATACGTATTAAAAGTTACACTTTTTTTATACAGAGCACTTTACCTACTCACAAATTAGGCCCTGTTCTTTTCGTGCATAGGTCAATTCTAAAAAACCAACTTCAACTCACTTCAATCTATTTTAACCCATCTTAATCTATTTCACCTTTTCACCCACCTCAATCTGTTTACGAAAAGAACAGAACTTAATATATAATATAATGCTATGTTAGAAAATTGCTATCACAAACATTGCAGGAAGATTTGACTAAACTATGTGTTGTAAGATGCTAATTGCCTGCTTGACCTCGTGTTTCTTGTCGGTGTAAGAGATTCTGGATAAAGATGCCAATTGCGTCATTTGACATTCGCAATACTTACGTGCATGCATCAAAATACACAGATGAAACACAACTTCCTTTGTTTTCCGACAATCATTCTCTCACGCAGCCAAAAAAAACCAAAAAAAAAATATTATCATGATTCTAAGCGAATTTTCAAATAAGCAAACCCATTCTACAATATTGTTGTAGTCAATTCATACCCAAAACCAAAAGAAAGCCTCATTAGATTAATGAGGCAGAAATTAATGTGAGATTTGTTTTGTGTTTGGTAGCACATGGAAGGCATAGATATTATCGTGGATACTTAAGAAGGTGTATATGGTTGGGAGATTTTTGAACCTAATTAAGGTTGGGCATCTTTCATACAAGAAAAAACGCGTTCCAAGCAACTACCAAGAAGCCCTCATGGGCTTACTTGTAACTGGGGCACACTAGCTTGTGCTTCTTGTCTCATTATTCCCTTTTAGGATAAATAAATTAGACAGATGGCAGACTCTATTAAGTCAGCAAGATATAAAATTACATTCAAATTCAAATCTAATACCTCAAAAATTGTACCATCAGGCGGAGTATATAAAGATCTAATCTATCAACCTTACTCCTGAATTGTAAAATTATAGAAAGACTGATTTCAATTAACCCTAGATTTAAAAGTCGTAGACTATCTACTACTCCAAATAAACAAAGCACGGAAAATTTAGAGAAGACACTTTGCTTTAATCTGTGCAATCCAAGCTAAACAAAAGTCCAAACTTACGTTTCTCAGCTATACAATTGTCAGACAGAAAGATATAAAATTGCATTGAAATTTCTAATATCCTCTTTATGATTTATGACCTTTGAATTTGTTAAGATAAATGCTCGGATAGATTGAATTTTAAACGTAGAAATTATGTCATAGAAAAATACTTGGTAAACATGTCAGTAAACTTAAGTTGGGTAGAAGCATGTCATACAACCACGTGACCACAATGAATTTTTCTTGCTTGGTCCGACAACCTCATCTTGGGTCATTAGAATAAGGTGGTCAATGGTCACCCATAAAGGAGGGGGTGGGAGAGGGGGGGGGGGGGGGGGAGAGGCCAAAAAGAACCTATACTCTTTTACAACCAGGAGCTGAACGAAGACCACTATGAGCTAAGCTACAAACATAGTACAAGCTAATCCAACAAGCAATTATTAGATTTGTTTTCAAAAAAAAATCATGTAATTTTAACGGGCAAGAGTTTTTCAGGCTGTTATTCTTGTTCTTTTGCTTATCAAGTAGGAAATGCTTGCAGTTGCCAAAATTTTCTGTGGAACGTAACGTCTTTTAATATTGTCGTTAAAAAAGGTGGCTTTAATTAGTCTTTATTTGGATGAAGCTAAATTGAGTTAATTGAAGTGGGAATTAATTCATTCAATCTATAAATTATTTCAATACTGTCCCGAAAAATTTATGTTAGATTTTGCCCTGCATTTGCTTGAGTAATGTCTGCTTTTACAACCCAATAGGAAAAGGAGAAAGAAATGAGCCGATAGAGATCCTATTTGGCAAACAGTTGTTAGCTGTTAGTTGTTGACTGTTTGAATTAACTGTTTGTTAAAAAACTGTTTGGCAAAATTAACTGTTTCTAACAAAGTTGTGAAAAAAAAGTTAATTCTCCGAAAAGGTATTCCAAAACGCTAATCAAATTAGCTTTTTTGACCCAGCAAGTTTTTCCAAAAAGTTATTCAACCAAACATCTAAATTAGCTTTTTAACAAGATCAAACAACTACTTTTGCCCAAGAAGCTCTGCAAGAAGGCGTTTACTAAACACCCCATGATCTTCACATCACAACTCATAAGAATCAATTACGGGTCACATTAACGTATCTCAATAATTGTGCAATAAGTTTATTTAAGTCTAAAATATACTACTATTAGACATCTGAAATCAATTCAATTAGCTTAATGAAGCAGCCCAAACTTATGCCAAAACTAATTGCATTATTTCAACCTTTGAAAGGACACTTAGGTATCCCAGGTAACGATTAGGCTCAAGTCGACTTCACAAATTATAATCCTCGACCTTGCTATGCCGTATCTACCAATCTGTTCTGTTTGGACGGCATAAAAGATAAAACCTTTGAAATATCAAAGGATGCTTTAATTTCCATGCGGGCCTAATATGACCAACATAGTGTTAGTCCAAAGTCCAAACCGAGCACGCTCCACGGTTTGCTTTTATTTATTTTGATTTTTAACTTCATTGCATTTGCAGGACATGAAGCCTGCGTAGGCCTGATGTTTGAGACGTTGCTGGTAGGGGTGGCAATTGTGTGGGTACGGAGCGGATTTAGCCATGTTCTCATCTATATTCATTTTCAAAATTAATACCCATACTCATACTTGTACTCATCGGGTATTGTAAAGTTATACCCTATGCCTGAATCCTAATGTTTGAGACGTTGCCGGTGGATATTTTTTTTCCCGTGAATCAATTGCCTCAATATTTTCGTGATTGGATCAGAATACGAGAATAGTAATGGATCATCTCAGTGATAGCGCTTTAAGATGGTATAACCAGATTTTCATAAAATTATCATGAAAAAGAGACAATAAGGAGGTGTATTTCAAGTTTTGCATGGAGAAATTTCCGTTCAATTGTAAATATTATTCGGGCATTCACGCCTGGATGGACGATGGAGTGGGACATTCAACTCGGTATCAGCCATCATGGGAATGATGGAATGGATTAGGGCAGCCACACTTGCAAACATTTTTTAAGGTATCCATACTTGGCTGTATCAAGGCAATCACATTTTCAAACATACTCATGACTGTTTCATGAGATAAAATGAAATTGAATTTGAACCCGGTCTCTTGAGTCAAGTTTTAAAGGGGGATTTTCCGAGTTTTAAATGGATATGAGTTTTTTTGCCAGTCTTAATTCCAACTCATGCATACATGAACATAATATATTCAAGCATAAAAAAACACATTGAAAGGCTACAATTCGCTTACGTAATGAGCAACAATATCCCATATCCACCTATTAGTGAATGCCAAAATGTAGTATACATATGTCTAGCGCCATTCATTATCTATCAATCTCTAACTCTTAAGAGTTCATTGGACTACTTATCTCCACACTAAGAATTTTTGCATGTACCACTAAACTTATCTCCAAGAATGAGAATGGTGAATGCAAATCTCTATTTATGATAATATGTCTCTAGTTTTATGAAATATCTTATGTTTGCATCTTTATTTTTTAGATTCATTTGTCTACTATTACTTAAGTTTTATGGGTTATAAGTATTTCTGTTCTACAAAGTTGACTTTCATATGTGCCTTCTCTTGGTGGAGCTCATTTCACAGAAATTGAAAGTGCACTGAGAATAAATGGGCCAGGCCCAAGCATGATGCATTGGTGCATGAGGGGATTGTGGGCTCGTTGGCCACTCCTAATCAGAATAAAAATTACTGGACTATGTTGAATCTATGAGGTGAGTGGGCTAAATATTCGGCAACCCCAGCCTAACGTCATTCACATTGAGCTTGAGCTTGGATATACCTCTACAACTTTTGAAAGAACATCATTATTTTAAGTATGTCATGCTTTGGATTTTATTTAGACTAGATGGGGTGTCCTAACATCGACTTGTTAGTCCAAAAGATATGCATAAACAATATAATAAAATAAAATAAAACCATCAAAAAATCCGATGATGTTTATTTTGGGTTAGAATTGGATTGGGTTAAAATGGGTTTAGGACAGTTTAGATTTGGTCATTACATTCACATTGAATTGATTCAAACTTGAGCCAAATCAGGCCATTGCAAGCACGATTTTGAATCCGATCAAACTAAATTTCGTGCCATTTTGATTTCAAATCAATTTATTCTAAACTTTGTGTCAAGACTGAATTGTCCTCTTTGCAATTTTGATTTAGATATCTTAGTTTAAGTTTCATAGTCCGATCAATTTTATTAGATATTTGTCTAAACCAATGACGATGGGTGGATTCATTTTCAATGTAGATACATGAGTTCCCGATGATATTTTGGTTGGTAGAGGGCCATGACCACGGCGCATTAAGAGCACTCCCACCCACTAGCACGCATTCCCGTGGGTGGGGCCCAAGTTCTGCTTAAAGTGGAACTTTTGAAGTTCCAGCCACCAACATGGGGGGAGGACACACGGGGCAACACGTCCAGGCGTTCCTCCTCTCATTGTATCTTTTTGTGTCCTTTTTTGATTTTTTTATTTCTTTTTTCTTTTTTGAAAATATTATTTAGATAGTTAAATAAATGTTTTACAAGGTGGATCCATATAAAATATTTTATTATATAATTTATATTGTAGTTTCAGAAAAAGTGATGAAATACAAATTCTAAAAATATAAAATTTTTAATAATATGATAGATCTGAATTTTAATTTTTGAAACTCAAATTAAGAATACGGTAACAGAAATAAAAACACCAGAAAAGTCAGTCACATGACGCTCCAGATTTGTGGCAGCATCCAGCTCATCCGTGATTTTTGTTAACAGTAACCTAAACAACATGTTTCACACCAAAAGCAAATAACACCCCAAAGAAAACCCAGTAATACAAACTTACACGTATGCCCCCCAAAAAATAAAAAAATCGGGGGTTGTTCAAAAGTTGGTAGAAAGAAAAAAAAATGAAAAATAGCAAAAAGATGCATGTTATGTCATTCTCTTCTAGTTCCTACTCACAGTACTATTTGTATTTAGCAGCACGATAACATCAAGGGTCGGAATCTAAAGAGGAGAGAGAGTTGAAGAGAGAGACTAGCAGGCCAAGACAAGCAACTGTCTCTCTCTCTCTCTCTTTCCGCCATGTCCGACGAGCAGCCATTCCTCACCCGCTGGACCTTTCAGGTTGCCCCTCTCTCTCTCTCGAATTTCACCCAGTCTTGCACAGATTGTCGTTTGATGGCTTGGTTTGCTTGTTGCTTTGGACAAATTTGATATAAAGATGGTATTGATCGTCAATGTTTTGCATGCAATTTGTTGTGTTGATGCCTGATGCCGCGTTTGACTTTGAGTCAAATGTTGAAATGCAACTGTCATCGGTTAATAATGGTCTTGAGATTTAAGAAATTGGAAATTTGGATGAAATTAGTGTTAAACAAGTCAAACGAGCTAATTGTTGGTTAAGATCGTTGAATTGAACTTCTGTAGTGTAGAAATTTAGCGTTTTAGTATGCCGATGAGAAGCTGTTGAGTTTTTGGGGTTGCATTTGAATTGTAGATCACGTATTATGCTTCTTAGATTGGGAAATTTTGAGCTAAGGATGTGGCCCTTGATTCATAGAGCTATTTATGTTGATGAAACTTTAACTACTGGAGTTGAATTCTGGAATGTAGGTTGGATGTTGTGCTTGAAATTTTAAGAGATGGGTTTTTTACTAGGATTTTAAGTTTGTTTATGATGCGAAGTTTGGAAGGAAGAGGGAGCCTAAATCAGAAGAGGGGGATGGTACATCAGGAGCTCAAAACAACGGAAATGCAGTATCTAATGGATCTTCGGCTAGTCAAAATGGAGGGGCAAAACGTGAGCTGGCAGTTTATGAGCAATTCATGCAACAGGTGATGTTCTTCTCCAGTCTTATTGATCAACTATCTTAGAGGATTCATTAAATCTTCTGATTGGGTGATTGGTATTGTTAAATTACTTTTTTTGTTTTAACCATAACAGGCGAATAACGGGACACATTCAAATGGAGGTTCAGCTAATGACACCCATCATATTCCGTAAGATAGTTTCCTTTGTTGATCAACATGGGAGGGTCACTTTGTAGATATGAACTCAGTCAATTTTTGCTCTGTTTGCTACAGTGATTATTAATGTTGAAAGAATAGTCATTTGACTTGGCAAACAAATTCGGTGTAATTTTTTGCTTGGTTAATTTTGGATCAAATTTGATGCTCATTCTTGTCAAATTGGGGTCATTAGGTTCAGCATCAACTGTTGTTTATTCAAATAGCATACCGAGATAATGCTATTAGTGTTAGGTAAGAGTTGGTTGGTTTGAAATTTTGAACGACGTCAGTTAGTTTCTGGGAAACATTTTGATCTTATTTCAGGTCTGGTTTCTGTCAATTTGATTGCATGATTGGATATCATTAGGTTCTCTTGCCCTTAGGAAGTGCACCTCGCTCACTGAATGAGCAAACGATTATTGGCTTTTATGGTTTAGCTTCCCGAGTCCATGTTGGGTTGCTTGGACATAAGTGTAGTTGAATGAGCATTGGTTTCGTCAAGACCTATGACGCAGAATTTGGTTTAAAGAAGCTTCACACAAGTGAAGTTAATGCTTGGTGTATCATACGCAGGCGGTAGATAATTAAAAGCTACTTAGGGTTGGGTTACTTTCCCAATGTGGTCTTTTAAAACCTCTAAAAAAAACAGAACTGTCGACGTAGCAGCATAGGTATTTCCGTATTTGTCTAGTTAGCTGCTTGAACCTTGTTCCTCCAATTGCAATTCAGAGAGTCTAGTCTTTCTTTTGTAGTTGAAATTGTTGTACTCAGGATTTCAATTGGAACCGGTTTCATTTAAGTTTAGCTGGATAAGATGTATTAGATCTCCTCTCAAAGTAGGACTTTCCTGAGACCAGTTTTCTGTTGAGGTTATAATGTCCTTCACATCTATTGGTATTCTCTTTTTGCTTATATTCCTTTGGCTGGAATCCAAATCTCATAAAAATGCTTCTCTAACCAATTAATTGACGAAGATGAGCTCCTGTCCTTTCTGTCAAGTACATAGAAAAAGAGTTTCTCTAATCAATTAATTGACAAAGATGAGTTTTTGACTTTTTGTCCTTTTTGTCGAGTCCAATCTCTATTATGACTACAAATCTTGTAAAGGGTTTTTGAATTAGAAGTCTTTAGAGGTGATAAAGAGGAGCTATTGTCTGCCCAGAGTTACCAGAGTCGTGCTGATCATCTGGGAAGTGATCATTGTGTGGGAAGCACTGTCCACACTTTAATTGCACTAATTAGTCTGATTTAAGCTTTCGCCTTTCAGATCAGAGTCAGGACTTTGTGTGGAGATTGCCTGGAATAGGAGCTTGTGGTCCATGGGATCAGGACTCGGTGTGCAGATTGCCTGGAATCAGACTTGTGATCCATGGGGTTTGAGCGTCCCCATTGCTGTGGTCTATCCTGAAAGCCAGAACTGCTATCCTGTCCTTTGAAAAAGATCCCCTTAGACAAACTTTGTGCTTAAGGAACCTCTACATGATGTATGCGGCTATGTAGTGTCGTGTTGAGGAATCCCAAGCCCATTATCTGATGCCTTTCTGCTTCTTATGCCTTATCCACTTTGTCATTTATTGGTTTTTTTCTTCATGGCGTAACTTGGCACCAACACCTGTGCTGTTTAGGGCTCAACTATGCTAGTGTACTTTCATGAACTGCATGGTTTCCTTCCCAACGCCAGTGAATGTCTGATTGCAAATCGTTTGATTAATTTGAAGTGTGTGATAATCGTTAGGCTTAAAATATTCCCTTTTTTTGCCCTCTTGATAATCCCAGACAGAAGCCTTTGCTGCCTCCTTTCGAAGATGCAGAAACACGCAACTTGGCAGAGAGTCTATGTAGGTAATATTTCACTTTCAGTACCGTAGTTATGTCGTCATGTAGTCTTGCATTGATTGGTGCAAGGGTTTATTGAACAAACTTACAGTGGCAATTAGAACGATGGAGAACAAATCTTTGTCTTGGTTAGCTTATCTAATGTTGACAAACCAAAGTTACTTTTTCTTCTGAGCAGGGACATTATCCGTGGGAGCCCAGACGTGAAATGGGACAGCATCAAGGGTCTGGGGACTGCCAAACGTCTGGTTAAAGAAGCAGTTGTCATGCCCATCAAGTATCCAAAGTAAGTGATGGTACTGGTGGCATCAAAGGCTTAGACAGTCACTTTCATGTGATTGACTATATTATTTCTGTGATCTCATTTTGCATTTTTGACACACAGACACTAACAGACTAATATATGTGCCTTATAGTTATTTAGGAACAGTTTTTAGTTTACCATGTGAGTTATGTTTACTCGACCCCTGATAGGAACAAAATGCAAACATGAATAAGAGTACTTACTGAATCCTAACTGAGAGCTGATCACTGCATCACACTTGCTTCAAATTCCACATCTGATCTCTAATTGCTGGACAAAAGACATACACATGACACCATCCTTTGCAAGAAATAGTCAATTTTGATCCTGAATTACTTCAAAATGATAGAAGACTTGGTTCTGTTAATGTCCTAACCCCTAAGTTTTAAATTCTTGACCTATTGTCCCTCACGTGCTTTGGTTTCACTTGGGGAAAAGTTAGTAGTCTTTTGACCTATTCTCGACCATGTTCTTCTTTTCATGAGCTTGTATGCATAGCACTTGGAGGTGGTTCTTTTCAGAGTTTGTTTGATAATGTTTCTAGTACCAGTCAAAAGACTACTGTAATGTTGATGAGATACATTAAAACGTTGTGCTCTCCTCTACTGTTAATATTAGTATTTTTTTTTTTTGATAAGGAAAAGGTAATATATTAATAATAAAAGATTAAAAGTTCAGTTGCACAGTGAGCATCATGCAAAAGGTTGTATACATCCTACATATAAACTATCCACACAATCAGCCAAATCAATAGAGGAAGAGCAAAGCTTCCCATTCTTCCAAAAGTAGAGAGTCTTTATGAAATTCTCTTTCAAACTCTGAAGAGGAGTTTCTGCGCTTTCAAAAACTCTTATGTTTCTCTTTCTCCAAATACACCAAAAGATGACATGAGGTAAGACCATGGCTTTCTCCTTCTTCTTCTAAACTTTCCTACCAAAGAAACCCTCCCAAGCCAAAAGATGTCTCCTAATGGAATCAGGAGCGACCCAAGAAATGCCCAAGCAACTGAGAGCTAGATTCCAAAGTACTCTCGCAAACTGACAGTGGAGGAATAAGTGATTCGTAGATTCAGTGTCCTTTTTACACATGAAGCAGCTATTCACCAAAAGTTTTCCCCGTTTTTGTAAGTTGTTACACATTAGTATGTTCCCATGTGTGGCTTCCCACACAAACAAAGAAACCTTAACGGGGGCTAAAGATTTCCAAATGAGCTTGCAAGGGAAACCTTTTTCAGAATGAACCTCCCTAGGTGAATACTTCCCATCAAGAAGCTTCAGATAAAAAGATCTAATAGTGAAGCACCCTTGAGTGTTTAGATCCCACCTCACTTCATCAATTGACAATTCTCCAAGTTTGGTCTCGCTAAGCTTTTTAAAGAAGCTTACGAGGGAATCATCATCAACGAATCTATCTCGAACAAAAATAGGAGCCCAAATATTCTTACCAAAAACCTGTTGCCGATAATCAGCAACAGAGGCATTTCTATCTAGTGCCGAAACATAATGGCTAGGGAATACGTCTTTCAAAGGATTCCCACCGCACCAGCGATCATGCCAGAAAAAGATTGTAGAACCATCTCCTACCTCAAAAGAACAGTGTGGAAAGAATCTCCCCCAACCTTTGGGAGATATATCTCCAAAGGCTATACCCATAAGGGCCCTTCGAAATAGAGGGAAACCATCCAAATCCATCGTCCCCATATTTGATGGTAACTATCTTTCTCCACAGATTGCCCTTTTCATTCATAAATCTCCACAACCACTTACCAAGAAGGGCTTCATTAAAGAGTCATAAGCCCCTTATACCTAACTCTCCTAAATACAGTGGTTGCTTCACAATGTTCCATCTCACAAGATGAAACTTGAAGTCGCTTCCAAACGATCTCCAAAGGAAATTTCTCTGGACTGCTTCTAATTTGTTGGCCACTGAAGAAGGCAAGGGAAAGAGCGAGAGGAAGTAAGTCGGGATACTTGAGAGAACACTCTTGATGAGAGTTAGTCCCCCCTCTTTTGCAAGATACATAGACTTCCATCTTGAAAGTCTTTTCTCAAATCTCTTGACTATTGGGTCCCAAATGACTTTCTCCTTAAATTTAGCACCGAGAGGAAGACCTAGGTAAGTAGTGGGAAAGGCATCAACATTGGAACCAAAAACACCTGCAAGTAGTTGAATATTGTCCACATGTCCAATAGGCAGGATAGAGCTCTTTGCCAAATTAACCCTGAGACCCAAAATCGCCTGAAATCAGGTAAGTACACCACAAAGGTTGACCATCTGCTCACAATCATTTTCACAAAAAACTATAGTATCATTCGCAAAAAGAAGATGAGAGACACTCATAGTTGTCGTACTCGAGTGGCCCACTTTAAACCCAGATGTAAGCTAGCTCTACACTGGATGCCGCATCAATCATCCTTGTAAATACCTCCATGACCACATGACCAGCAGCAACAGAAGGGGGGATAAATGGTCTCCTTGACGAAGACCTCTAAAAGCCAAGAAGAACTCTATTGGAGAACCATTGACGAGAACTGTAAAGGATGTAGATGAAATGCAATGGTGGATCCATCCAATCCACTTTCCCTCAAAGCCCATTCTTTTCATGACATACAGCAAAAATTCCCAGTTCACATGATCGTAAGCTTTCTCAATATCCAACTTACAAACGACCCCGGGCATTTCCGACTTGACCCTAGAATCAATAAGCTCATTTGTTATAAGCACGGCATCAATAATTTGACGGCCTCCAACAAAGGCATTTGCTAAAACCTCGGAAAGCAACTAATAAATGCAACCAACCAAGCTGATTGGCCGAAAGTCTCTAATATTTTTAGCATTTGCTTTCTTAGGAATATCACCAATAAAAGTGGCGTTGATGCTGGTCACAAATCTTCCTGAAGAGAAAACTGTTAATATTAGTAATTAGTATAGGTAGCTTTTTCAAAGTGCTGATTATTGGAATAAAAGATGGTTGTATGTCAAACTTTTGAGTTCATCTAAACTTTGCGAGTAGATCTTACAATAGGAACCTGACTTAAGGTTGGTGACGAATAGGAGTATTTCCTCACAAAGTCAGTAACATTTGGAAGATGAACCACAACAGAGCAAAAACATCAAAAAATTTCCATATCTATAAATCTAGACTAGAACTTGGAAAGGTGTGGACTTCCTAAAATAATACAACTAAATTGATATGGAAGATAAAGATATTGAAAGGACTAATGTCTACTCCTAAGTCCTAACTTTCGCAGTGTGAAGCACATTCCCAACTCTGATGCTCATCAGATGTGGGCCTCAAACCTGGGCTCCTACAACGGGGTGGGCATAAATCCTAGCATAGGCATACTGCTTAGTATGCCTATTTACATGATGGTATGAGGCTGTTACAGTTTTAAGCTGCTATTGTAAAAAATAGTAGTATATTAGGAGATTGCATTCATCATCTTTGCTTTAAATCACTACGCAGACACCTTGTAAAGAATGATTGTAACAGTTTAGAAATATGGTTAAATACAGGCTCGAAACTATTTGTTAATAAGCCATGTGGAAGTTTATTAATACCGTTTTGATTGTGTGGTAGCATTAGAATTTGGAAGGGTGTTTCTTTATCCCCTCCCCCCAAAGAAGAAAAAATAGTATTTAGTTTCCTTGTCTAAGAGGTTTTATGTGGTGGTTGTGCGGACAACTCGCCATGGACACGAATGCGCGGTTTCTGTGATGTTGCCGGTTCTGGCGTAATCACAGTGTTACCATATGCTTTTTCTCTGGATATTTCTCGTGATCTGATTCAGTTTATCCCCTTCTTCCTCCTGGGTTCATTCATAGTTCACAATTCTGACATTCTCTTATTTGTTTGAAGGTATTTCACTGGATTACTATCGCCATGGAAAGGTATACTCTTGTTTGGCCCTCCAGGAACGGGAAAAGTATGTAATCTTCTCCTTCTATGTCTTTCTCGTAGCATACTGGTTTCAATTTTCTGTGCTTGAACCTCTTTAGCATAGGGGACAAAAAATGCAGCAATAGACACACTCCTTTTCAATTCAGAGTTGTAGGGCTGCTGCTTGTAGGAATTGCATTCAGAGTTGCAGCAATTGAAATGTTGATCATTCATTTGAAAAAATTCAACTCCAAAGCCATAATTTAATTGGTTATGTCTTATATGTTGAGTTATGCCTGGAAGTATTCATAATATCTAGGAAATGAATGAGAGCTTTTCATACACACGTAGATCCATGGCATTCATGGGTGTAAACCTATGGCATTTGTTGGTGTAAACCTAAGCAAATTGATTAGAATGGATGGTACTGTGACAGAATAATGGGAGACAAACGGAGAGAACATGATTGTGAAAACCTGTTTGTCAACAGCCTATTGCATAGCAAGAAGCTGAAGTTTCCCTGGATATCTATTGATAGTAGTTCCTTTACTCAAATCTCTTTTTCTTTTTTTCCCCTTTTCTTTTTTTGGGGGGGGGGGGGTTGTGTTCCTCTTATTGTTTTCTTGCTTGCGTAAGCAGAAGGGGAAAGGCTGACGTCAGATGCAATTGAACCCAAGTCCCGCAATGGGCTTGTCTTCAGGTTGCATTTTGAAGCTTGTTTGAAGTTCTGTTAAAGAGGTCTTGATTTCTTTCACCAAAAAAACAAAAAAAAAGAGGTCTTCATTTTTGTTTTTTTGTGGCAATTTTTCAAAATGGATTTTTTGGTTAGGAGGAATACCCAATTTGAGCAACCACCCTTGAGGTTCTTGCAACAAAAGCACTGTATTTTTGGAAACAACACTGTTTCACAACATGCGCACAGTACTTGCTATAAATAGGTTGTTAAAAGTTAAAACGCGTCAACTTGATACTCATGACATGACTACACAAAAGGCAGCTCGCAGCAGGTTGTTCTATTGCTAGAGATTGTGCTTTTGTCTTCTGAGTTGAACTTCTCACTTGTAATAAGGAATTGAACTAGAATATTTTATTTTTTCTCCTGTTTTCTTTTATTCGTTCCCCACTTCTTGCTATTAGATTGTCTTAAATTGTTTTACAGTTTTCTTCTCTTACACAGCATCTGACTCCATTTTCAATATTACAGACTATGCTGGCAAAGGCTGTTGCTACTGAGTGCAATACTACATTTTTCAATATTTCAGCATCATCTGTCGTCAGCAAATGGAGGGGTATGTGACAGAAGTGCCGTTCTTTTTGTGATAGTTTAGCTCACTAGTGACATGGGAAAAATATCTTTGGCTGTCTCTCCTTTGTTTCTCTATTTTATTTCAATCCATTCAATGTCTAGTCTATGCAAATTATGAGGTTAATTGTCGAACTTTTATGAAAGCTTGGTATGGTTGGTGGAAGCTTTGAGTTAGGGTTGAGCTTATATGCTTCATGTTCTTCCACCAAATTATTGCTGAACCCCTACTAAATTTTGCTGCTTGTATTGTGCACAGGTGACTCAGAGAAATTAATTAAAGTACTTTTTGAGCTTGCTCGCCATCATGCACCATCCACCATCTTCATTGATGAGATTGATTCAGTTATTAGTCATCGTGGTGAAGGACGCAGTGAACATGAAGCTAGTAGGCGCTTGAAAACTGAGCTCCTGATACAGGTGTTCATTGTCTTTAAAATCAGTTTGCCTTTCATCTGTTCATCCTGCGACATTTTTTCGACCACGCAAAATACATTAGCATTCCCTTCACTATAAAAAAGATATCCCAAAAATGGGAAAGATTGGAATGTGATAAAATTCCAAATTTACCTACTTCAACCAACCTCAACCCACTTCAACCCATTTCAACCAACTTCAACCCACCTCCTTCAAAATTTTATTGTCACTATTTTGACCAACTTCAAAAGATATACCAACTTCTACCTACCTCAACTAACTTCAAATCACTTCAATCGACTTCAACCTACTTCAACAAAAAATACCAATTTCAACCCACTTCAAACTACCTCAACTAACTTCACCTTTTTACCAACCCCAGTTTACCAACAAAAAGAACAGGCCCTTGTGCATTAACTTACTTTGATTGTTTCAAGTCATGCGGAACATTTTTTTCTTCCTTAAACAATATTAGTTCTAGTTACGGTCTAACTTTTCCTAATTAGTTGGTTGCCTTTGGTGTTTGTGTAATTAGAGATCCCTTTCTTTTTTGTCACTTTTTGGTTCGCAATATTAGCTCTCAGTAGAATCTATGTCCTTTGTCATTCAGAAGTCAGAACAAATGTTATTTCTGTATCAAATAAGATTTATATTAGAAAAGAAGACGGGCTAAAAACGTGTACTTTCTCATTGATGTACCACATTGCACAGCTGTCCACAATCCCAGTAAGAGATAGTTGCTCTCCTCTTAATCCTATCGGTATCGCTCGGTTCTGGAAGACAGCATTAGGGGTTGTTCAACACCATTTACAACATGAGAAAAAAAAAAGGAGAGAACCAACAATCAATCCTCTGAGCCCCTGGCAACCTCTAGTATAGTCTGCTAACAAACATGTAGAGGTGCATATTGCAGAGTGCTGAGCGTGCAGTATTTATTATTCTGCCCATCCGGGCAGAAGTACAAATTGTTCAATGCCAATTTTTCCCATAGAAAATACATGGACCATAACACGATAGGATAAGGTTCCATCCAAACGAAATTCCGAGGAATGTCGATTAAAAACCTAAGTCAGGCGAGCATTTGTCTGTACATTCCTTTAAATGGGCGATGTGATCATCATGACGTCTAAGGAGACTAATGTGGGGCTGCCAAAGGGGATTTTCTGAAGAAGTTTTTCCTTAAAAGGAAATATTGTTCATTTACTGATTTTTGGCTCTTTGATTCTAGCTTTGTTTCGGTTTTGTTGTGGGTGAAATTTTTCTTTGTTTAACAAGGCTGCTTAAAAATACTGGATGTGTGATTTTGCAGATGGATGGCTTGAGTAAGAGCAATGAACTTGTGTTTGTCTTGGCTGCAACAAATCTCCCCTGGGAATTGGATGCAGCCATGCTCCGACGTCTTGAGAAGCGAGTATCCTGTTGTACTTTGGATCTTGAATTACTTATTATTTCATTATGTTCTCATTTTCAGTGGTTTATGTTCAGATGTCAATGTGTGTAGTTGATTTATAATAAACCAGAAACAATCTCTTTCCGATTCTAGAGGTGAGGCTGTGGGCAGACATACAAGAATAGATCATGTCATAATCCCAATCCTTATGTTAGAGTCTTACCCAGAGGGTATTGGAGGTTAAGATGAGACAACTTTATGCCCTGAATGTTGGGGGTTGTTCCTTTTGGATCCCTAAATTAGAAACTTTTGATTTCCTACAACCCCATCATGGAAGATGAAGTAGAGGACAGTTTAATTAGGCATTTTGGTTTTGTCTGCCATTATCAATGCTGAAAAAATTGCCAACAACTGAATAGTCGCTTCATGTGCTGTATAAACAAAAGGGCTCAGCTTGTTATGGGCTTTGCTTCTCATTCACCATTTCCACCTATGAATGAGTAAAATTTTATAAATGTAAATCAGAACTTAGCTACTGCTCTTCCTTGACACACATGAAAAGATCCTAGTGCCACTTCCAGACCCAGAAGCAAGAAGAGCCATGTTTGAGGAACTTCTGCCCTCAGCACCTGGTGATGATCAACTTCCATATGATCTGTTGGTTGAAAAAACTGAAGGATACTCGGGATCTGACATAAGGTTGGTCTGCAAGGAAGCTGCAATGCAGCCGTTGAGACGGTTAATGACAGTCCTTGAAGAAAAGCACGAAGTCATTCCTGAGGATGGTATGTGTCTTAACATTAATTCCTTCTGTTGAATTCTAATAATCTAATATCCTGAGTTTTAGGCCTAACGTTCATCTTATCCCAACTGGACCTCCAGACTGGTAGATCCATCTCTCTGTTCATCACAGTTCACTTTGTGCTTGGATATTAACACCTAATATTCACTGGAATTTTTTTCTCCTTTCCTTAATTTTTTGGGCCTTTTGGGGGGGGGGCGCCCAGCAGATTAACCAAAGTTGCCATTTCATAAGCTCTGTGTTTTTTTTAATTATTTCAAAAAGGCTGAAAAGCAAGTGAAAGGAAGTTGAGGAATCATTCTCAGATCTATCATAATTGACTCTGGTCATCTTGTCCACACACACACACACACACACACACACACACACACACACACATATATATATATACATATATATATATATGTATGTCTGTGTGTGTATATATATGTATATGTGTGTGTGTGTGTATATATATATATATATATGTGTGTGTGTGTGTGTGTGTGTGTGTGTGTGTATTTATATAGATATATATATATGTGTGTGTGTGTGTGTGTGTGTGTGTGTGTGTGTATATATATATATATATATATATATAGGAGAATAATGCTTCGCCTATTCCTTTTCCTTAGAAACTTGTGCTCTTGGGTATTTTTAATACTTCTTTGTCTTTAGCTTTCCCTGTACAGTAGGATAGAGGCAACCATGGGTGAACCCTTGAGTTTAACCTTGTTATTGATTGTTTGAACGTGAAAGTACATCTCGGACTTCCTATCACTGCTTAAGCATCTGTGCTTGTTATTTCGTCACAAATTGGCTCCGCCTAACGGGACTCAGTTTTGTTGTTTTCTTCAAAGGCAAACTTGACCGTAAGAGTGGCCAATTTCATTGGCACAAACTTTTGAGATTGCATTTATATTCAACTCGGCCACTGAAACATAACTAAAGAAGACTGGACGCATGAAATATTTGTCACTGACATGCCTAGCAAGTTCCTGGTTTTGGTAATCTCCGAGTTTTCTCCTGTACTATGCTATGCAGAATTGCCTCCTGTGGGACCTATCAATCACGAAGATATAGAGATGGCCTTAAGGAATACTCGACCATCAGCCCATCTTCATGCACACCGTTATGAGAAATTCAACGAAGACTATGGCAGCCAGATAGTTCAATGAAAGGTGTCTATTTGGTTAGTTGTGCTTCAAATGAGTTTTATTTGGCTTTTCAGGGTCTTTTGTAAGTGCAGGCCGACAAGCACTTCAATTCATTTACATTTGTCTGAATATGGTTCGTTTTCCTGTTACCCATGTTAAGAAATGTAGATGTTCATTTGCACAATCTTTTATTCCTAGAACATTCACATTATGTAGGCTCTTTTACGCCCTGGGCTGGAATTCTCAGCTCTTGTATGGAATCATCAATGTTAATGATTCCCGTATTATGTTTATCTCATATTGGGAACTGTTTAAGCCGATGCTTTACTGCAAGTTGCAACCTGTCAATGCGATTGAAACATATTAGGATGCATAGTTAGAAGTACGCCTTCATAGGTTCTTGCCAAGTTGGAAGCTTTGGGCAACAGTTCTGTTGCCGCATACATCAAACAATATATTCAAGTCCAAACAATATATGTTTTCGTACAACGCTGCATGATAATGCATTGTAACATCTTTCTCAACCGAAAAGAAAGTACATCCAATTTGCGCAGCCAACCCACACAGTGCAAAAGATCACCTGAAAACAGGGATCATAAATCGCTAGTAAACCAACGGTTCCAACCACCCGCCTTTCATCTGCAAAGCCCCAAGCCAAAGCCTAAGAGGAAATATTTTTTTGGGGAGGAAAATGCCTCGACCTCAATAGATCTTTGAACATGATTTATTTGAGTTGTAACCGGTCTCTCCCCCCCCCCCCCCCGGGTGGGCAGGTTAGCCCCATCGGTTCCTATCCTAAGACGGGAGATTCAGTAGGCCCAGTTTACAGTTATTTAGTAGAAGGGAAAAAAACAGTAACCCCAAAGACTTCCATTGACAGTAAAGACTATACTGCCACTCCAACACACAACTGCATGCTTGACAGAAGGGTCCAATATTTGTGGATAACAGCATTCAAATGCAATAAGGCTACCATTAAAGACGTGATAGCTACAAAATAAAAAGCACAACGTCCACACAACGGAAACCGTAGATTGTTACATCATTTTGACCAAAACTCCAAACTGACGCCTATGCAGTGTTTTTGTTTATCAAATGTACAGAGCTCAAGGATATCCCTTTAGAGAATCAGCAGTCTTGCCAGATCTTGCATCAGTCCATGCTTTTGCAATTGTTCGTTTCATTTCTTCATCCCCTTCCTCGTACATATTCTGCAGACCAACATAATTCAGGCTCAGTGAAGTGAGAAGTGCTTCCAACTCAAAGTGGCCAGCTCAATTACCATAACAGGCAATCTCACTGTGGTGGTCATGAAGTACTGCATAGAGAACATACCTTCATCAGATCCATAATCCCAGCCATTGGATCCTTGTTGTCATCCAGCTTTGGCTTCAGCTGCATGAACAAGAGCAGATAAGGACAATTAATCCGCCGTTCCATTTGGGACAGAATCAGAGATAATACACTATACATATTAATGATATTATCTTACCTTGTCGTCTTTGTAGTGCAAATCTAACCAGTTCCCTTTTGATGCTTTGGGCAAGACAACAGTGACTCTTGTAGGCTTCACAATCAACTTGCATTTCTCTGGGACAATCTCCTTGTTCAATTTTGGCATGCCAAATTGGTAATTCTTCCCCTGGACATCATGGAACTTGAGCTCAAAAGACATTGGCTTGAAAGTCTTCTCCACCTTCTCTTCTTGCACCCCTTCCAAGGAAAGATATATCTGCGAATTCATATGCAGTTAAAGATTATCCAGGTAAAAATACTTCAGCTTACAAGCTACAAGCACATGATACAAACATACACAGACATGTACGAATAAGCTACAGATTTAAGCTCGAAGCCACCCCACTGTAAGGAAACAGGAGACTATCAGATTCGCTAGAACATTTTAGGTAGAACATTGATCTGACTTTTTCTTTCTTTGGGGGGGGGGGTGTTGCACATCTTACCTTCACTTTATCACTATCTTGATCCCAGCTAAAAGATGACAGAGTAATGTAGCTCAGTGCTGGAGTCGAAACCACCCGGGCAGCCAATGGAACTGGAGTCGGCGGCGAAACAGTTGAAGCAGCATTTTCTTTTGACAACTGTGAAGGAAAAGTTTACATGAGATTTCCAAACAATAAAAAATTATTTTGTATAAATCAGTATCTCAGCCACAGTGTGCGGATTATGAGCAATAAAAATTGTAATTCAAAGTTCCCAACCAAACTCCAAGATAAAGGAAGCCACCCTAGTCCGTGATACATAGCGAAAAAATTGCAAAACCTAGACTTAGCCAAACAAGTGAAAAGCTCTGAAAAATAAGAGAACATACAATCGACAATTTGATATTGTTGAGGCAGTCTGAATGAACACAGAGAACCAGCAAAGGATGCTTTGCAAACCTCTCTGAGCTTCCTTATGAAATAATGAACAGAGCTCCAATCACTGATACGGCAGTTCTCAATAGCGAAGAGCCGAAGACAGAGTTAAATACACTTGGAGGAGATAAACTACCAGAACTTTTGGTTTTGAGGATCAACCTCTCCTTACTTTGGTATAAGAACGCCCTAATGCATATCCTTATGATTAACTACATGAAAAATAATAATGGATAAAAAGATGAGTTATACGTAAAATTTCTTTTTCGTTTGTCCATAGTATTGTAAAAAAACGCCATCAATCATTTTAATTATTCATAGGCTATGAGTAATCAGATCATTTTATTTGCCTGTTATATTTTCTTTTCGTCTCTCCTTCATCATCACCATTTTTTTTTCTCTCGTCATCACCTGAACTTTGATCATTAAAACCATCATCGAATACTTCTCTTTAATCTTTAAAGGTATCCCCCATTTTGCAATCAATAATAAGACTTTTGAATTCATTATACTTTTTGGATTGTAAAACATTTTTAGTTTTAGAAAGTTGTTCCCCTCTTTTTCCCATTAAGTCTCTATTCCTTATGTTTGGGCTACAAAAGGTAAGTAATGAAGCAGGTATGACCAAAACCAGAACACCACATACATACACAGATGACTTTCCCATTCACATAATGCTTCATCACGGACAAATCCTACTCATTTTGCAGTAATCATGCACCATCTGCTGATGATATGCAGATGCCATGCCAGTTGCTAACACTACAAGACCAATCAGCTTCAAGACCTTAGATCCTTAATGATGCTTTTGATGTACAGATTGAATAAACACCCAAAAACAAGGACCACAAAGACAAAACCCATGTTTATTATTAAGGTCCTTAAGTGATATTACAGAACAGTTGAAGATTTATGCAACCACAGGCTAGTAGAAGGGCTTGTCTTGCGGTTCATTCATTTAGTTGGTTAGTTAGCTAGCTGGTGCTGAGTCTGCCTTGTATAACTTCATTCTTTTAGCCCAATATGTTTAACTGCAGCAATGCATATAATGAAGGTACAGAGCTCATTATGCTTTATATGCAAAACATGTGGTGGGTCACTCTAACTTCATTCCGTTGACTCAAGCTGTCTTCTTTTTTTCTTCTCTTTATTAGCATTTCCTGCTTGAATATTTTTTCATCTTTAGTTCATTGATCATTCTCAAAATCCCTTTTCAAAAAGATAACCCTATAGACCAAAACCTATCTCAGTTGAAAAAGCAGATGGATTTCTTTTGTACATAGTCCCAAAGCTTCAAAGATGAGACTAAAGACTGAAAACTTATATCAATGTCAGTAGCCTAGTATCTTGGTGCGTTTCTCACACTGTCAAAAAAAAAAGGGCTTCATGATTGCAGGTTCATGGCCAATAACATAACTCCAACCAAAAAAAAAAAAAAAGACAAGACAAAATCGCATAGTTGAATAATTGATCAAAAAGAGCAAGATTGAACCCAGTTTACGAAATGGAGAAAAACCCAAATTCCGAAGCAGCCCAGAAACAATCATACGTATTCTTTCAAATTTGTAAGTCACCCAATTGAGAATCAATCCAAATACAAAAACAAAGGAGATTAGAAAACCTTCTCTAGATTGCGAATCTCGGAGGAGATGAGGCCGACAACACGAGGGCGTTTAGCGATGCTCTGTAGGTGGCGAAGCTCCTCCAAATCCAGTGATATCTCATCCGCCATTGTCTTTCTCTCTCTTTCTATTTCTGTAATCTCTATGTGTGCGTGTGTGCTAAACGAAGACGAAGGACAGAGAAATGCGGCGATGAGGTAATATTGGGTGGAGTATGCACACGAAAATGCTAGAATCTCCGAGAAAAAGGACCTAGTAAAATCGCTGAAGATGAGGGCTTTTCAGGGTTGGCCTGCTGCAGAAGCTTCTAGATAATGGTCATATTTGGTACACAGCTGTTAGCGGTTAGCGGTTTGAATTAGCTGTTTATATTAACTATTTGAATTAACTATTTTTAGAAAAAAAGATTTGATAAAAATTAGTTATTTCTAAAACATATATTGTTAAAATTTCATTTATGCCCTGATTTTTAAATTAGTTTTTAATGAGATGTGTGTAATTTTTTCAAAACTTATGTACAATTATATTATTTTCATAAAAAATTCTTCTCAAAAGACTAATAGGTCAAAAAGAGTTTTTTGGAACCAAACAACTATTACAAACAGTTCTTTACTAAACACTCTTTAGCTATTTGACTTGATCAAAACAGCTAAAATTCTCCTAAACAGTTATTTTTTCTTAAACAGTTGTTATTACCAAACACCCCCAATACCAGAAGATACTCAATAGGATACTCGAGAAAAAAATAACCAAAAAGACAAAAAAGGAAATAAGAATTTCACACCAATAAGGCCAATGGGAAATTGAGGCTAAATTAGGCCCACTATTTCTCAGGTAACTTTTGTTTGATATCACCTGTTCAATAGCGGTTGAAAAATGAGTAAAGTTGATTGAATTGAATATTTTTTTATTTAAGTGAGTTGATGTAGGTTGAAGTGCCTGTTCTTTTTGTGGGTCAACCTACTTCAACCCACTTCGACTATTTTAAC